>JAVJIF010020119.1:0-100169 GCA_038442645.1 Agave tequilana | reverse complement strand
ATTTGTCAACACTTGGATTTATACTTATACACATTATGGTCACAAATAAATCTATATATGATTGGGTTTTGAATGCTTATTTGTGCCCAATAGGTGTGTTAGTATAGCCTAAGTTTTGATGATTATTACATTTTAAACTTGTATTCCCATTTTGGATTTATGCTATGATCATGTGCTTTTCATTTCATGTATATGTTTGTCTTGCAAAACATTAAGATATACATGGATACCTCTTGAGTCATTTGCCTTTCATGCAAATCTATATATTAGACTCAAATGTGTTTTAAGGATATGTATGTATACTTAATGTCTTGTCAAAACATACATATATCTTGAATATAAACTTTTGTTTTTAATAATTTTGTAATTTTTTCATAAAATTTTGTGTGGATTTCATGATTTCAAAATTTTAAGGAATATTGAGTTTTATTGCTATTTTTCATGATACCATGTTCCACATAACACTATCACACTCACTTCTTTTTGATATGGACTTTATGGATAGAGTGCTTTTTGGTGCCTTGTGTTTCATTGATATTTCATGAAAACTTGTGACTTATTCCTTGATTGAAGGATTCCGTACTAGTTGTTAAACACCTTCATTTAACTAGTTCGAATTCTTCATGTGGTAGATTTTATGATATATACACTTAAGCTTAATTTTCAATTGTTATCATTGGATAGTTTCAATTGGTATCAATATGACCTTTTATTGTGTATACTCATATGTTGTTTCTTCATATATGTATGTATCTACTTCAATTGATATTATCTTTTCATACATATATGTGATCTTTTGTGCTTGATTTACACACGTATATTTATACTATATGTTTGCTTATCAAGATTTTGGTTTTTTTAAAAAAAAATATTCGATATGAACTTGTGTTTTGTATTGCCTATATGCAAGGAGAGCTAACATCTCTCTTACATATAGATTCATGTTGAGTGTATTGTGTATTGAGGAGCTTAACATCTCTTCTTTATATGGTACACGTGTGTAGGGGACTTCACATCTCCTCTTATGCATTACATAATATGTGTTATGTGAGTTAGGCTTGTCATCCCTCTTCTTCATGTAATGCATATGTGTAGGGAAGTTAACTTAGCGTCTTCCTCTTCATGAATGTATATCGCATATAATCTTATTGATTGATTTGATTTTAACCCTCCTTGATTTCCTTATTTTTGACAAAAGGGGGAGAAAATGTGTTTGATGATTTGAACTTTGAACCCTTTGTTGATGATTGACAAAAAGGGGGAGAAGTATTTGAGTTATATGCATGATTTCCTTAAGGGGGAGAAGTTTACTCATGCATCACAAGAAATAAAAGATTTGTTTTGTTTTACATGCATTCATTTGCATACATTTTTATGTGCTTCATTGAAATCTATTGCTTATTTATTATGCATGCGTTAAGGGGGAGCTTCTTTGAAGCTTTACTTTAATCCATGCATATATAACTTCATGAGTTTTGTCATCATCAAAAAGGGGAGATTGTTGGCCCAAAGGCCTATCACTCTAGTTTTGATGATGATCAACTCATGTAGTTATATTTGCTAATGATCTTGTTTAATTAGTGACAATTCCTTATCAAGATCTTAGTAGGTGCAAAGCTCAACAAAGGATTAAATGTCAAGATTTGGAGCTAGCACGGGGTGATCCAAGGAGCTTTGGATCAGCTTGGACCAAGTCAAGAAGATGAGAAGCCTTCAAGGGAAGACTTCAAGAAGATGAAGACTTGTGTCTAGGTATAAGATTTTGTTTTTGTTTTAGTTAATATGTAAAGGATAGAATAGTTGGTGGATTGCTCAAGTCATATCGCACACACACTCTTGAGATTTAATTGTCTTTTCATAAAGAATTTTTAGTTAGAAAACTCTTTCATTTTGGTAAAAAGATTTTCTTGTTAAGAAAAGATTTTCATTGTGACAAAATTCTATTTGGTTCTTGGTATTTCAAGTTTATATATCTTATATCCAAAACCAAGTTTAGTGCTTTATGTCAAAAACTAGATATTTCATCGTGATTGTGTAGTGGATCATATCCATACACACTATGCTTTAAAGTATATCTTGTTTTTTGTATTTGATGAAAATTTGGAAAAACTGTTTTAGAAAAAGTTTTTTATTATGAGCCAATATTTCAAGTTACAAAAATGGTCAAATCTTTAATAACATGCCTTGATTTTGTGCAAGCATGTTTCTATATCATAAAACTATTTTTTGTAGAATTTCTAAGTATTTATGGGATTTTTTATTAAGCCAAAAAGACCAATCTTTAATCCCAAATTTTCAGGTTCTCGCAGTTCTGATTTTTCAGAACTGACAGTGGCCGGTCGACCGGGTCGTCGACCGGACGTGCACAGACGTGCACGCCTGTGTGCACTGGAGACGGTCGACCGTGCCGGTCGACCGCTTCAGAGAGTCTGCTCTCTGAAAATTCCGGTCGACCGCACCGGTCGACCGACAGAGAAGTAATTCTCTGCTCCGGTGCGCGGTCGACCGGGACGGTCGACCGGAGGCTCCAACGGTCGGATTCTTGACCGTTGGCGGTCGACCGGACCGGTCGACCGGCAGTACTGACAGAGCCCAACGGTCAGATTTTTCTGGCCTCTATAAAAGGGGTTTTGTCATTGTTTTGAGCCAAGATTTTTGGAGACCTTAGAGCCTGTTTTCTCATATTCATTTCAGGTTTTTCTCCACAAAAATAGTGAGCTAATACTTCCAATCAAAGGGAAGATTTTATAAGAGTGTAAAAGTGATTTCTTGAGATTTTCACCAAAGATTCTTTCCTTGCTTTCTCACACAAACACTTGAGCATCCATTGAGCTATTCATCCTATAGGTGTTTGTAGTGAGAGCTTTTGTAGGTGATCAGTGTTTAGATCACCAAGATTTCATCTTGTACTTTGAGGAGACGGGCAAGTGTGCTCGTGGTTGTTTAGGGTTCGGGTGCGAACTCTTGTAGCTTGAGGTGCGGCCTCGACGAGCCGGTGTGTAAGGGACTTTGGGAGTCCGAGGGCTTGTAGGTGTTGCGGCACCAAGGAGAGATCCGTTTGGATCGTGCATAGTGGAAATCCTTCGTGTGTCGAAGGCGGGGATGTAGAGCAAGTGTGCTCGAACCTCGAAACAAACCCTTTGTGCTTGCGATTGCTCACTCTTGCTCTCTTACTCTTTTGTCTCACTTATATCTTGCATTACTTTATTGTCTTTATCTCTTATATGCATGATATACCTTTGTGCTCATAATTGCTATACTTGCTTGGGATTGTTATTAACACTAGTATTCAACCAAGAGAGCCAACGCGGCACCTCACCCATTCAAGGGGAATCTAGAGGAGTTTGTCCAGAGCCTCGCAAGGGAATTCGGCAACACTCTTGTGTTATACATAAGTGTTCAATTAAAAGAAGTTTAATTTGTCAACTTAGTTTTAATTCCGCATTATTTGTTCATAAGTGACCATTAGATTAGCCATCACCTATTCACCCCCCCTCTAGGTGATCTTACATGATGGCATTTGCAGTAGCCAGGAATGGTCGTCCCAAAATGACAGGAGTTTGAGCCCTTTGATTGGAATTTGACACAGGTTTTGTTTCAAGGACTACAAAGTCAACAGGATAAATGAATTCCCCAACTTTGACAAGGACATCGTGAATTTCCCCCTTGGGTCTAGTGACAGAGCGATCAGCCATTGTTTGGTCATTTGGGTAGGAGAAGATCGCCTAACCCTAATTGTTGGTACACAGAGAAAGGTAGGAGATTGATGCTGGCCCCTAAATCAAGCAGTGCCCTATTGATGGTAGTCTGTCCTATGATGCATGAAATGGTGGGGCTCCCTGGGTCTTTGTATTTAACAGGAATTGGACCATTGAGCAGCTCGTTGATGGATGATGCTAGGAAGACTTTTTTAGGGACTTGTGTTTTTCTCTTCTTGGTGCACATTTCCTTCAAGAATTTAGCATAGGATGGCACTTGTTGTACGACATCAAGAAGAGGACATTGATTTGGACCTTATTGAATATTTCTTTTATCTTCTCCATGTGAGCATTTGTCTTGGGATTCTTAAGCCTATTTGGAAATGGTACAACAGGCTTATAGGGTTGCTCATCTACCTTTTCTTTACCCTTGGCTTTTGAAGTGGATGGCTCTGTACTAGAAGATGGTTTGCAGAAGTTGGTTGCATTGGAACAGGAGGTTTTGGCTTTGGTGCTGGATGAGATGATTGACTAGAAGCCTTATTATCAACTTGTTTACCAGATCTCAAGGTATGAATAGCATGACATTGACTGGGTCCTGAATCTTCCACTTCATTCAAGGAAGTGATGTTTGGGATTTGGCACTGGCTGGCTTGGAAGTATACCTTTTTGTCTCTCATTAGCCAATTGCCCTAATTGGACCTGAATTCTATCCATATCCTGTTGATGATGGTTCATCATTGAAGCTTGGGTCTTAGTTAAGGATTCTATCATTTTCATCAACTCTGATATTTTATCATCTGAATTGTTCTGGGTGGATGTTGATGATGTGGAGATTGGGATTGGTAGTGTTGGGGGTTTGGATAAGATTGTGATTGTGGTGGACCTTGATATGGATGAAAATTCGGTGCATGATTGAAACTGGATGGGTGAGACTGAGCATTATATGGATGTGGAAGTGGTGGTCTATGATGCTCAGGACCAGACTGACTCCATGAAAAATTTGGAGGTTCTGCCATCCCGGATTGTAAGTGTTGGAGTATGGAGGTCTGGTAAAAGCTGCATTCAGGTTCTCCTGATATGATTGGGGCTGATACAAAGGACACTCCTCAAAGACATGGTTAAGGTCATGACAGTAGGTGCAACCCGGTTTGATGACAGGTAATGGGTTGACCTGATTGACAACAGAATTTTCCTTTGACTCAAGCAGTTCTATCCTCTTCATCAATTGTGTGATCTTAGATTCTGCAGCTATAGAGGATTCTATGGAGTGTTACCAGTTCTGGAAGTGGTGGGAGTGGATTTATCAGACATGACTCCCACTGAATGGTTTTCTCAGCTAGAGTTTCAAAGAGATCCCATCCCTGATGCTCATCTTTCTTCAAAAATTCCCCTTGGCACATGATTCAAGGAGGGTTTTCGTTTGGTAATCTAGACCGTCATAGATAATCTGGCATAAACGCCATTTCTCTATGCCGTGATGAGGACATAGGGCTAGAAGGTCTTGAACGCTCAAGATACTTCCAGAAAGGTTCATTAGATTCCTGCTTGAATTGCATTTATTCTTTCGCATGAGGGCTGTTTTTTGGATAGGATAGAATTTCTTAAGAAAGACTTTTACAAAATCCTCCCATGAAGATATGGAACTGACGGGAAGATTGTAAAGCCATTTCTTAGCTAAATCCTTTAGTGCAAACGGTATAAACCGTAACTAACAGCATCCTCGGTTAGTTGGAAAATTCTCATCATTTGGCATACCTCTTCAAACTCACGAATAAAGAGGTACGCGTCCTCAGACTCAAGACCATGGAATCGGGAAAGTGTATTAATGAATTGCAGTTTCAGCTCGAAGTGATTTCCATTAGATTCGGGAGAAGAATGCAGATGGAAGGGAGGTGCGAATCGGATAAAATCGATCTTGAAGTGAGACGTTTGTTTCCATAATGTCAAGTGGTTGTGTAAGTGCAAGTGTAGAAAGTCTAACAAGTCTTGCAGAATTTGGGTCACGAAACCACTCCTCCATATACAATTACAAACAACGTGCACCGATCACACACAAAAAAAAAAAAGAAAAAATGAAAATAACAAACAATAAAAGAAAATCAATCCAAGCTTCTAGGATTCCTGGACCTAGACGACTCCTAACTGATTAGATCATCCACAGGAGGTTTTAGTGTAGACTTTGACTATAAGCTAATCAGCCAGGGAAGGGCAAGGTTGGTGGGAGTTTTCCGTCAGAGACGTTCCTTAATTAAGTAACCAGCAACCTTCGGGCTTTCGGCCCTCAATCCCTTTCCTAGACATTGATTTTACAAAAGTCAATTTTCAACACTTTTTCCCCTTAGGATAATCTCCTAAGTGAGTCCGAGATGTCCCTAGGGCCAACGTCTAGCAGTTTTTATTTAGAAGCTTAGGATTGTGAGTGCTTGGGATGGTGGTTTTCGGGCTAAGGAAGGGGTGATAAAATCCCCACCTTATCTTATTTATGGGTAATGCCCTTAAAGTTGATTTGTGCAAGTGTATGATATAAACAAACAGGTTCACTCAAAGCGTATTTAAATCAAACAAAGAGTGAGTCCTAGTCTATATGCTATGCTTACGTACCTTGCCTCCAGCACTCTTCAACAGTAAATGTAAAGGAATTGAAAGACACGTGTCTAGAATGCAAATGTCTAAACAATTTTTTTTAACTTTGCAACAAATTTTTTACTGTTGATTAGCAGTATAAAGTGAAGCATACAAGATTTTAAGTATTGCAGCAGCTGTATTTTGTAGAGAAGCAAGCCCTGCAGAAAAGTGGTCAGTAGTCAACTCCTCCTTGCCGCAATTCTGCGGCAAAAACCCAGAATTTGCGGCAATTCAGAGGGATCCTGGTCTCTGCTTTCGAGAGCAGAGGCCCAGGTCCACTTGTATGTTTCTGCAATGTAAAATTTCCTGTTTCTTCTTCCCTGTAACCTGCAACAGAGAAGAAGATTCGTTTAGTTCTTCACTTGAAATCAAAAACCGTTGCTCTCCCCGCCCCGGCAACGGCGCCAAAAATTTGATTAGGAAAGAATATTGTGAAGTATTTGCACAAATATTATGTAGAGAGATAAGGTTTAGAATCAACCTTGGTGCTTGATCACTCCACAAATGTATTTATAAAGTTCAATGTATCCTTTCCAATCTCCGTTATAGCATGGGCTATATCGGGTCGATTCTCAGGGAGAGCTTGCGATGGAAGCGTTACGGTTCGTAGTGAAGAAAAGAAAACGAAAGTTCTTCTTTGCTTTAAAAGAATGAATAAAACATGGAAAAAGAAGTGAAAGAATCGGTGGATATGTTTCATGATGGAAAATGAAAAGAAATCAAAACAAGATTGGCTTTTGTTAACACTAAAAGAAAAGAAAAACTTGTAAAAGATTTGAAGATGGAGAAAACCATGACTAGCTAACCTTACTACCTTGCTAAAACTTACTAAACTCCGTGATGGTGAATGCGTGCCTCATGTTGATTCATCGGCAAAGATTTGTCTTGCGTGTTGGTCTAATTACTTTCCCACTTGGATGACGGGTGATCATTCTTGGACTTGTCTCGTAGCCTCATAGATGTCATTGGCCTACAAGTTAGACTTTCAATAATGGAATCAAAAGAGTGACACACAAGGGATGCTAAGGAAGAAGATACAACATTCAATAATGGAAGTAATGAAGTTGTACAACAAATAGCATATGTTTGGTGATCCATCTCCATGTTCCATCAAGGCACTTGTTCAAAGACAAGGCTCTAAATGAGGCACGCATGAATCATATGGAGAATTTACAACAAGAACTTGCCAAGAAATGAAAATAACCCCATCGGAGAAGAGAAAACCATACAACTTGCAAGATTAAAGATAGCAATCACCCATGAGATAGTTATTAGCAAGTTAAGTTGTTAGCTAGTTCATGGTAGAAAAATTAGCTACTAGCCATTACAAAAGAAAAGCAAAGCATGAATTAAAAAGCAAGTAAAGTAAAGCTAGAATTAAAGAAAGCAAGAATTACTAGAAAATGCTCAAGTAGAGAAGAAGAATGGATCAATCCTTGCTTCACAAGTTGTCACTCCTTGGTGTACACAAGCTTTCTCTCTCTTACAACTCTCTTTTGCAGAATTTCTAGGGAAGAAGAAGGAGATCTAAAGAACTAAACCTAGAGAAAAATCCTACAAAAATTACAAGCATCTACTCTCTAATCTCTCCTCTTCACTGTTCAAACTTTTTGCGAAGGCCCTGGTCCTGTATTTATAGCCTCAGAGAGAAGTCTCCAGAAAAGGACAGGTGGCAGAAATCTGGGGCTCAACGGCCCTGATCTTGCCGCGTAGGCACGGCAAAGCGCGGCAAAGCTGAGGCCGTTGAGCAACAGATTTCTGTTGAGAATCTGTTATAAGTTTGTTAGCCACGTGGACCTTCTGGAATCTTGAGTTGGCGCGAGGATCTCTCCTGATTCTGGATTCAAACTTGGGCGCTTTTGGATTTGAATTAATCTCTTTATTATTGCTAATTAAGAGATTTTGGGCCTTTTCTCTTTTAAGATGTGGACCTGCAAAAATAGAGAGAAGATGATCAAAAATCATATTTTTATTGACAATATGCATGGTATGGAAGCGGTAAAATATGCAAATATGTATAACAATCAGTACCTTCCAAGGCCCACGACGTAGAGGATTGTGGTATCTTGATAGTGGTTGCTCAAAGCAGATGACTTGGGACATCAACAACTTTGCAACCCTATCAAGACACCATGAAGGTGGCACCCACCTTCGGAGATGATGCCAAGGGTAAATCATCGGTATTGGTAATATAAAAATCGGCACATCCCTTTAATTGAGAATGTAGTTTTAGTTGATGGCCTCAAGCATAACCTCTTGAGTGTTAGTCAACTTTGTGATAAAGGTTTTGATGTTGTTTTTGATAATGAAGTTTGTAAAGTAATTGATAGAATATCTAATACTTGTGTGTTTTCTGGTTTTCGTGAAAGTAATGTTTATATGATAGATATGTCTAATATGTCTTATAATATCACTTGTTTAAAGCCCTCAATGATGACTCTTGGTTGTGGCATAGAAGATTAGGCCATATTTCTTTTGACCATATATCTAGGTTAAACACAAAGGAAATGGTGAAAGGCATTCCTTGTTTGAATTTTGAAAAGGACCGAGTTTGTGACGCATGTCAATTTGGGAAACAAACTAAGTCTTCTTTCAAGTCAATCAAGGATATCATGACATCACGTCCTTTGGAGCTAATCCATATGGATCTATTTGGCCCTACACAAACCAAAAGTCTAAGTGGGAATAGATTTGCATTTGTTTTGGTTGATGACTTTTCACGGTTTACTTGGGTTTTCTTTCTTGAACACAAAAATCAAGCATTTTCATATTTCCAATCTTTTGAGAAAAGAGTTGAAAAAGAAGAAGATGTTTCAATTTTAAGGATAAGAAGTGATAGAGGAGGTGAATTCATTAACCTACCCTTTACCACTTTTTGTGAAGAACATGGAATAAAGCATGAACTTTCTTGTCCTAGAACTCCACAATAAAATGGAGTAGTTGAACGGAAAAATCGAACTTTACAAGAGATGGCTAGGACAATGCTAAGTGAATATGGTCTACCACATTATTTGTGGGCCGAGGCCATTAATACATCATGCTATATATCAAATCGTGTTTTCTTATGTAAAAATACTTCAAAGACTTCTTTTGAAATGTACTTCTCTAGAAAACCAAATGTTTCTTATTTCAAGGTTTTTTGATGCAAATGTTTTGTTTTAAATACAAAAGATAATTTAGGAAAATTTGATGCTAAAGCTTATCAGGCAATTTTTGTGGGTTATTCTAATACAAGTAAGGCTTATAGAATCTTCAATAGATCATCTTTGACTATTGAGGAATCTATACATGTTAAGTTTGAAGAATCTAACTTATTTGTTAAGAATGTTGTAGAAATAGATGCTTTGGATGAAGGCTTGGAGAAGTGACCTTGGAAGATACACCTACTATGGGAGACAAGCCAAGGATGATGAAGGAAGTGAAGCTAAAGTAGAAGAGGCCCAAGGAAATGAAAATCAAACAAATGAAGTGGAGCCTACTCAACAACTTCCAAGGATTGGAGATATAATCCTCATCATCCCAAGGACCTCGTCATAGGTGAAGTATCAAAAGGGGTAACCACTCGCTCTGAACTTCATGACTTTTTGTGACATTATGCATTTATTTCTCATGTTGAACCCAAGAACGTCCTCGAAGCCGAGGCCGATTCATATTGGTTGTTAGCCATGCAAGAGGAACTCAATCAATTTGAGCGCAACCAAGTTTGGCACCTTGTTCCTAGGCCCCACGATAGACCAACAATTGGTACTAAGTGGATCTTTAAGAACAAGTTGGATGAATCGGGTAATGTGGTTAGGAATAAAGCTAGGTTAGTTGCCCAAGGTTACACTCAAATCGAAGGAATCGATTTTGAAGAAACCTTTGCACCCGTAGCACGGCTTGAAGCCATAGGATGACACTAGCTTTTGCCTCATATAAAGATTTTAAATTATTTCAAATGGATGTTAAGAGTGCTTTTCTAAATGGTTTTATTGAAGAAGAAGTGTATGTTGAACAACCCCCCGGGTTTGTTGATCCTACACATTCGGATTTTGTTTTCAAACTTGATAAAGCTCTTTATGGTTTAAAACAAGCCCCTAGGGCTTGGTATGAAAGACTTTCTTCATTTTTGATTTCAAATGGTTTTAAGAAAGGTAAAATTGACACAACCTTGTTTACAAAACATGTAGCAATGATATTCTTATTGTGCAAATTTATGTTGATGATATTATTTTTGTTCTACTAATGAATCCCTTTGCCAAGCTTTTGAATCATGCATGAAGGAAGAATTTGAAATGTCTATGATGGGGGAACTCAACTATTTCCTTGGACTCCAAATCAAGCAAAGGAAGGATGGGATCTTCATCAATCAAGCCAAGTACACAAAGGAACTAATCAAAAGGTTCGGGCTTGAAGGATCTAAAGTAAGCAAAACTCCCATGGCAACAACCACAAAGCTTGATAAGGATGAACAACAAGGTAAAAGTGTAGATATTAAGCTTTATCGTAGCATGATTGGTAGTTTATTGTATTTAACGGCTAGTAGGCCGGATATTATGTTTTCCGTTTATCTTTGTGAACGTTTTCAATCTTATCCTAAGAGTCTCATATAATTGCGGTTAAACGCATAATTAGATACCTTAAGGGCACTATTGAAATGAGTTTGTGGTATCCAAAAACCGGATTATTTGAAATGAAGAGTTTTTCGGATGCCGACTATGCAGGTTATAGGGTAGATAGGAAGAGCACAAGTGGAACATGTCAATTCTTAGGTAATTGTCTTGTATCTTGGTCTTCCAAAAAGCAAAATTCGGTAGCCTTTCAACTGCCGAGGCAGAGTATGTTGCAGCCGGAGCTTGTTGTGCACAAGTTGTTTGGATGAAACATACTCTCCTCGACTATGATTTACACTTTGATCATGTTAAAATATTTTGTGATAATACTAGTACAATTCACATGACAAAGAATGCAAATCAACATAGTAAAACTAAGCACATTGACATTAGGTATCACTTTCTTAGAGATCATTATGAGAAAGGTGATATTGATATAGACTATGTTTCTACCGATTTTTAACTTGCCGTTTTTTACTAAACCTTTAGACTATGCTAGATTCTCTTTTTTTATGGTGAGTTGAATGTTTGCATTATGGATTCTTAACGATAAATTTTTCTTTAATGTTTTGTTTGCTTTGTTTAACCCTTTTTGATGTATGACAAAAAGGGGAGAAAAAGAAAAAGAGTTTTGTTTATTTTGTTTATGGTTTATTTTGATGTATTTGAGTTTTTTTTACAAAACTATGTGTTTTCAATGCCTTATGTATTTAGCTTTTCATAGTCATTCTTGATACATAGCATTATTTGAGGGGGCTTTCCAAGCTCTTCTTCCATTCTTGTTTAAATAACTTATATGTTTTTGTCATCATCAAAAAGGGAGAGATTGTTGGCCCAAGGTTACAATCACCCGTGTTTAGTGTGTTTTGATGATTACAAAACATATTAGTTATTTGTACTAATAATGTTTGTTATTTAAGTGTGTTTCAGGGTTCTAACCAACTAGAAGGGTTCTTCCCTAAAGAAAAGTGTTTTGGACTCAAGTCAACTCAATTTGGGGTCAAGAATCAAGTTTTGAAGATCATATGGTGAAAGCCCTCTTGAAGCACTTGTAGTACTTAGAACCAATGTAAGAAATAGTTTGTTAAAGTTTGAGTTCTGGAAAATTGGCTCTAGGATACACACACACATTTATGTATACAGTTTTCATAGTTAAAGTTTTTGTTTCTATGTTTTTCTCATGTCTTGACAAATATACATGACTCCAAGTTTTACAAAGACATATATCATATTTAAATCATGTATACCCTTTTCATCATGATACTTAGATATTTTTTACTTCAAAATATTTTTTACAACAAAAATTTCCAAGTCCTGCTGCTGTTTTTCTGTTTCAGGCTTGACCGGCCGACCGGCCGGCCCGGCGACCGGCGCCTGTATCAGGACGTGCACGTTTGTGCACGTCTGTCGGCCGACCGCTCGGGTCGACCGACTGCTAGCAGTCTGCTCTCGGGTTTTCTGGGTCGACCGCCCGGTCGACCGCCTTTAGAAAACTGTGTTTTCTTTAGAGGACGGTCGATCGGACCGGTCGACCCGAGCCCAACGGCTCTTTGCCAGCAGAGCTGGCGGCCGACCGGACCGGTCGACCGCAAAGCCTGCAAAAGCCCAACGGCTCTTTCCTCTTTTGTGCAATTTTGAAAACTGTTTTATTAATCTATTTTTGCAGACTTTTTCTGAGGTTTTGGAGAACTTTTTCAGGTCAAATAAGGTTAAAATAAATTGTTTTTAACCCTTTCTTCTCCCTATAAATAGAGGAGTATAGCCTCTTGCAAAACACCAAGAAAAATCCTCAAGTTTTCATAGTTTTCAAAAAAAAGAAAAGTGTTTAAGCTCTTCATTTCCAACTCTTTCTTGAGCTTATTTTCAGTTGTGTTTGTTAGCAAAGATCATTCTACAACTGAGTTTTTCTCACTACACTTCATAGAGCCAAAAATTTCTTACTCATTCTATAAGGAAGTTGTAAAAGAGTGAGATATTGTAAGAGTTTAGTGATCTTGTTGTGGTTCACTTTGGTTACTTGTTCCTTATTCTTGTTCTTGTGGAGACACCTCTTCGGTAGAGGTTATTGTAATTGGTGGAGCTCGGTGCTCGGGTCTTCGGTAGACCGTTGTAAGCGTCCTCGGTGGATAGTAGAAACCCTTCACGGAGGTGATGGCGGGGAGTAGAGCGGTGGCTCGAACCTCGAAACAAACATCTTGTGTTTGCGATTGCTTTGTGTCCATTTTGCTTTAAATTTCTCTTGCACTCTATTGCTTTCAATTACTTGCTTGAGATCTAGGTTTCTAACCTTGTTGCCTCTAGTTTGAGATACTTGTGATATATCTTGTGTGCATTTCATCATTACATTTTATTCATCCTTTGTTCGATCAAATTCTCATACAACAAGGTTGCATTGCGCACCTCTAACCCATTCAAGGGGAATCAGGAGGAAGGAGTTCAGAACCTTCACGGGGTATTCGGCTCTTAGTCTTGTTTTGAGAGATCGTTGCATCATTCATCCATCATAATTTTAAAAAGTTTGTTAGATTAGCAATTACACCTATTCACCCCCCTCTAGGTGTTTTTCATAAATGACATGTTTTGGTTTTAATACTTTCTGATTAGCCTTAAATATGTTTTATCTCTAAACCCTAGCCCTCTCCTATAAATAGGGGTGTTTGGGGAGAGGTTCAAAAACCAATCTTAACAAGAAAAATTTGCAAAGTTTCAAAAGTTTAAGGCATTCAAAAGAGCTTGATTTCTTGGTTTTGTGCTGAAATTCTCTCTCAAATTTCTGAAGTGTTTTTCAAGAATTCTCTTATTTCATTTTCTTTTCTTCTTACACATAAGAGCTTCATTCCTACTCATTGTTCTCTAAGGATCTTTGTAAGGGAAGAGAATTTTGAAAGAGAAAGTTTGTGGTCTTTTGACTACTAAGAGATTGCTTGTACTTGAGATTGTGGAGTTGGGTACTCCAGTGTATTTGTGACATCTTTGTGATAGTGGAAGTGGTTGGAATCCTTTTGTGAAAGGCGGGGAAGTAGAGCTGGGTGCTCGAACCTCGATAACAATTCTTAGTGTTTGCGTTTGGTTTACTTTTCCTTATTCTTGCCCTACTTTCATTGCTATTATTACTTGCTTTTGATTGTCATTTCTATATTCGCTTGTTGTCATTCATCTTGTCAATCTTTGTCCCATACAACAAGGTTGCATTGCGCACCTCCAACTCATTTCACGAGGAATCAGGAGGAAGGAGTTCAGAACCCTTCACGGGGCATTCGGCTCTTAGTCTTGTTTTGGGCGATTGTTGCATCATATTTTTTAAATTGTGCATTGTTTAGCATAATCACCTATTCCCCCCCCTCTAAGTGATTTTCATTGGTATCAGAGCTTGGACTCTAGGTTTTGGCTTAACATCCATAGAGAGATCCTTAAAATTTGCTAATCAATATTTTCATTCATTCATTCATCACTAGTAAACATGGCCGATAACATCAAAACCCCTCCTAAATTTGATGGACTTAATTTCCTATTTGGAAGGTTAGGATGACTATTTTCTTGCAATCTTTAGGTAGCCTAGTAGCTAAATCCTTGACCAAACCCTATGTAGTACCCGATAGTGATGAGAGCACTTGGACCGACTTTACCTTTAGAGAATATGAGGCTAACTCCAAGGCCCAAAATTCCCTCTTAACCGCCTTGGATGAGGATGACCTTACACGGGTAATTCATTGCCAATCCGCCTATGAGATTTGGCAACACTTATTGGTCACACACGAAGGGACTTCACAAGTCAAGAGAGCTAAGATAGATCTCTTGAGGTCCCAATATGAATCCTTTAAATGATTGATGATGAATCCATTGATTGCATGATTACAAGGTTTACTAAAATCACCAATGCTCTTTCTTCTTTAGGTGATGTTATCTCCAATGATCAAAAGGTGCGAAAAGTGATTCGGGCTCTTCCTTCTTCATGGGAGATAAAGGCCACCACCTTGAAAAAGTTGAACGACCAGTATGAGATGGACCTCATTAGTCTCATTGGGAACTTAAAACCCATGAGATGGAAAAGAAAGTAAGAGAAGAGGCCGCTCCACTAAAGAAGAAATCCATAGCCTTCAAGTCTTCATCCACTCTTGAAGACGTTGAATAAGATGAAGAAAAGATGAGGAGCTATCACTACTTGTTCTCAATGTGAAGAGAATGTACCGGAGGAACAAGCTCAACTTCCGAAGGAAATTTGAAGGCAAGAGGAGAGAAGAATTATATGCTACAATTGCCGAAAACCCAGACATATCATGGCCGTTTGCTTGGAGTTCAAGAAGAAGATGACCTCCTCCTTCAAGCCAAAGAAACCGGAAGAAAAGAAAGTGTACAAGGCAACTTGGGATTCAGAAAGCGAGTTCGAGGAGGAGGCAGATATAGCGAATATGTGTTTCATGGCAAACACACCAAAGGTAACCCCTCAACCTCTTGATGATGAAGATGATGAATTAAGTAAAGAAGTTCTTGTTCATGCCTTTATTGAACTTTCAGAAACCTATGATAATAAAAAGATTGAATGCTCTAAATTGGAAAAGGAAGTTGCTTTTCTCAAAAATCAACTTGCTATTATTTCTAAAGAAAGGATGAAATCTCTTCAAATCTCATTTCTACCCAAAATGAATTTTGTGTTTACAAAGTTGCTTGTAAAGCAAAATTTCGTAAGATTGATGAAAAAGAAATTTCTTCTTTAAAAACTAGAATTTTTGATTTTGAAGACTTTAAAGGATTGTACTTTTAACACTAAGAAACTTGAAGGAAATGTTTTCTAAAAGGCACACCTCTCATGCTAAAGATTCACATGTTAAGATTCCTCATTCTCACACTACACATAACACTTCTCATGCTAAATCTTTTCATGCTCACAATTCTCATGCTCACAAATCACACACTCACTATGCTTTTAAATATGGTAGAGTGTATAGATGCACATATTGTGGTAAGAATGGACATTTGGCTAAATTTGTTATGACCAAGTAAATAGATTAAATAATCTTGTTTGGGTTCATGG
Organism: Agave tequilana; assembly: GCA_038442645.1. Lineage (NCBI taxonomy): Eukaryota > Viridiplantae > Streptophyta > Magnoliopsida > Asparagales > Asparagaceae > Agave > Agave tequilana. The sequence goes on along the minus strand of JAVJIF010020119.1, from coordinate 84,219 downwards.
AACTAACTCTCTAGGACCCAAGAAAATGTGGGTACCAAAATCAAGTCCTAAATTATTTGATGTAGGTACCCACCAAGGCTCCAAGACGTAGGGAGCGGTGGTACGTTGATAGTGGTTGTACAAGACACATGACGTGGGACATCAATAACTTTACAACCCTATCAAGGTACGTGGAAGGTGGCTCCGTCACCTTCGGGGATGACTCCAAAGGCACTATCATCGGTATAGGTAACATTCAAATTGGTGCATCTCCCATTATAGAAAATGTTGTACTTGTTGATAGTTTGAAGCATAATTTGCTTAGCATTAGTCAATTTTGTGACCGTGGACTTAAGGTTGTTTTTGATGATTCTTCTTGCAAAATCTTTGATGTTAAAACCAATGATTGTATTCTCACCGGTTTTTCGTGATGATAATGTTTATATCATTGACATGCTTAATGTGGAATGTTCTACTAAATGCTTAAATGCTTTTGATGAAAATTCTTGGCTTTGGCATAGAAGATTAGGACATGCATCTTTTGACCATCTTTCTTGGATTAATTCTAAGGAATTGGTGAAGGGTATACCTGTTTGAAGTTTGAGAAAGACTGCATTTGTGGTGCGTGCCAACTTGGAAAATAAACCAAGTCTTCCTTCAAACCAATCAAGGATATCATGTTGACTAGACCATTAGAATTAATCATATGATCTTTTTGGACCTACTAAAACTAAGAGTTTAAATGGTAGTAGATATGCATATGTTTTGGTTGATGATTTTTCCCGTTTCACTTGGGTTTTCTTCTTGGAACACAAAGATCAAACTTTTTCTCATTTTAGATTTTTCGAAAAAGAGTTGAAAAAGAAAAGGGTTTTCTGATTTTGAGAATAAGGAGTGATAGAAGTGGTGAGTTTGTTAACCAACTCTTCATGACTTATTGTGATGAAAAGTGAATTAAGCATGAAATGTCTTGTCCTAGGACTCCACAACAAAATGGAGTTGTAGAAAGGAAAAATAGAACACTTCAAGAGATGGCTAGGACAATGATAAGTGAATATGACCTCCCTCAATATCTATGGGCCGAGGCCGTAAACACCGCATGCTATATATCAAATCGTATTTATTTATGTAAAAATTCTTCCAAAACATCTTTTGAAATGTATCATTCTAGAAAACCTAATGTTGCATATTTCAAAGTTTTTGGATGCAAGTGTTTTGTTTTGAACACTAAAGATAACTTGGGTAAATTTGATGCTAAGGCTTATGAAGCAATCTTTGTTGGATATTCTACAACTAGTAAAGCTTATAGAGTATTCAATAGATCTTCACTTACAATTGAAGAATCCATGTATGTTAAATTTGAAGAATCTAATGTGTTTGTTGAGAATGTTGTAGAAATTGAACCATTAGGTGATGACATGGAGAGACTATCCTTGAAGGACTCACCCGCTCTCAGAAGAAAAGCTAGAACCTATTGGTGTTGTTCAAGAGGATAAAGAGGAAAGCTCTCAACCGCTTCCTAAAGCTTGGAGATACGCTACAAATCATCCCAAGGAGCTCATCTTAGGTGATGCATCTAAAGGGGTAACAACTCGCTCCAAACTCCATGACCTATGTGGTAACTTTGCTTTCATTTCTCATTTTGAACCCAAAAGCATCCTCGAAGCTGAGGCGGACTCATATTGGTTGCTAGCCATGCAAGAGGAACTCAATCAATTTGAGCGCAACCAAGTTTGGCACCTTGTTCCTAGGCCCCACGATAGACCAATAATTGGTACTAAGTGGATCTTTAGGAATAAGATGGATGAGTCCGGAAATGTGATTAGGAATAAAGCTAGATTAGTGGCCCAAGGTTACACTCAAATTGAGGGAATTGACTTTGAGGAGACCTTTGCACCCGTAGCACGGCTTGAAGCCATACGGATGACACTAGCTTTAGCATCTTTCAAAATTTTAAAACTTTTTCAAATGGATGTGAAAAGTGCATTTTTAAATGGTTTTATAAATGAAGAAGTTTATGTTGCTCAACCTCCCGTTTTTGTTGATCATGTTCATCCCGATTTTGTTTTTAAACTTGATAAAGTTTTGTATGGATTGAAACAAGCTCCATGAGGTTGGTATGAAAGGCTTTCTAGTTTTCTCATTTCAAATGATTTTGTTAAAGGCAAAGTAGACGCAACTCTTTTTACTAAGCATGTTGATAATGACATTTTAATTGTGCAAATTTATGTTGATGATATAATTTTTGGTTCTACTAATGAGTTTTTATGCAAGGAGTTTGAAAAGGTCATGCAATGTGAGTTTGAAATGTCTTCAATAGGTGAGCTTAATTCTTTCTTGGACTCCAAATCAAGCAATTGCAAGATGGGAACTTCATATGCCAAGCCAAATACGCAAAGGAACTCGTAAACAAGTTTGGCCTTGAAGACTCTAAAGTTTGCAACACTCCCATGGCAACTACAACCAAGCTTGATAAGGATGACTAAGGTAAAAATGTTGATATTAAATTGTTTAGAAGCATGATGGGTAGTCTTTTGTATTTAACGGCAAGTAGGCCGGACATTATGTTTAGTGTGTGTCTTTGTGCTAGATTTCAATCGTGTCCTAAGGAGTCCATCTTATTGCCGTAAAACGCATTATTCGTTATATTAAGGGCACAATTGGAATGGGTCTATGGTATCCGAAAACCGGAGATTTCTCAATGACGAGTTTTTTCGGATGCCGACTATGGGGTTGTAGAGTTGATAGAAAGAGTACTAGTGGGACATGTCAATTTCTTGGTAATTGTCTTGTTTCATGGTCCTCTAGGAAACAAAATTCCGTAGCTCTCTCAACCGCCGAGGCGGAGTATGTTGCCGCGGGGGCTTGTTGTGCACAAGTCCTTTGGATGAAACATACTCACCTTGATTATGATTTGCATTTTAACCATATAAAAATATTTTGTGATAATACTAGTACTATTCATATGGTAAAGAATGCAAATCAACATAGTAAGACCAAGCACATTGAGATTAGATATCACTTTCTTAGAGATCATTTTGAGAAAGGAGATATAGAGATTGATTATGTTTCTACGGATTTGCAACTAGCCGATATTTTCACTAAACCACTTAATTTTGCTAGATTTTCTTTCATTTGTGGTGAAATTAATGTTTGTGTTATTGAATAAAAATGTTTTTATAACTCTTTTTGATGTATGACAAAAAGGGAAGAATGAGTTTTTATGATAGAAATATAAGTTCATATGGTTTTGGCTCCATATGAGTTTATATAGTTTTTAAGTTTTTGATGTGTTTTCATGAATTCTTATTTTTAAGTTGAAATGTTTCTTGCAAGCATATTTCATGAGTTTTTAATCATAGGGTTTTTTTTGATGGTTTTTGCTTGCACCTTCATTGTTTTTATGATAGCATAATTTGAGGGGGAGCTTATTCCTCCTTATATTTTTACTTATAGCCTATTTGTTTTGTCATCATCAAAAGGGGGAGATTGTTGGCCCATAAGGTTACACTCTACATTTGTTTAGAGTTTTGATGATAACAAACCAAATAAGAGCTATATGGTACTAATTAGTTTGTTAAGATAAGTTTCAGGTTTGTACCAAAATTTGGAGGCCATTGCTTTGCTAATGCAAAACCTTCTAGATTCTTGAAGCAAAGAAGGCACATTGGACATCATAGAAGGAACATAGAAGAGAAGGCTCTAGCAAGCATAGCTTGGCTAAAGACTTGAAGATTGCTCAGATAATTCATTAGATGTGTTTCTAGTTTTAATAGTTTTTGTTAAAGAATAGTGAATAGGTTTGAAGCTCCATCACACACGTTTTTGCCCATATCTTCTTTCTAAGTTTATTTCTTATAATATGTACAAAATATTTTGATATACAATCTTCTGCCTACAAATTCATTTTTATGATTTATACTTATTCCTATACAAAAATATTTTAGTTAAAATCAAAGTCTCTTCAAGGTTCTGTTTTTATTTTGACTTTTGACCTGATCCGGTCGACCGGCCCGGTCGGCCGACTGTGTCAGGTTTAGCCGGTCGACCGACCGAGTTGACCGAGGTTCTGGCAGCAGCACGTATCCGTGTGCATGTTTGCCGGTCGACCGCACGGTCGACCGATCCCTGCCTGACTGTAAGACATTTGCTCTCTGTATTTTTGGGTCGACCGGGCGCGGTCGACCGTTAGTCCGCAACGGCTATTTTTTTGAACTAGCGGTCGACCGAGCGGTCGACCGAGCTAGCCGTTTGAACAGTAACGGCTATTTCCTGAGCTGGTTTATTTTTGTCCTTTTCTCACTTAAGTATGTTTAAATGACATATTTTGTTTTAATACTTTCTGATTAGCCTTAAATATGTTTTATCTCTAAACCCTAGCCCTCTCCTATAAATAGGGGTGTTTGGGGAGAGGTTCAAAAACCAATCTTAGCAAGAAAAATTTGCAAAAGTTTCAAAAGTTTAAGGCATTTAAAAGAGCTTGATTTCTTGGTTTTGTACTGAAATTCTCTCTCAAATTTCTGAAGTGTTTTTCAAGAATTCTCTTATTTCATTTTCTTTTCTCCTTACACACAAGAGCTTCATTCCTACTCATTGTTCTCTAAGGACCTTTGTAAGGGAAGAGAATTTTGAAAGAGAAAGTTTGTGGTCTTTTGACTACTAAGAGATTGCTTGTACTTGAGATTGTGGAGTTGGGTACTCCGGTGTATTTGTGACATCTTTGTGATAGTGGAAGTGGTTGGAATCCTTCTGGGGAAGGCGGGGAAGTAGAGCTGGGTGCTCGAACCACGATAACAATTCTTGGTGTTTGCATTTGGTTTACTTTTCCTTATTCTTGCCCTACTTTCATTGCTATTATTACTTGCTTTTGATTGTCATTGCTATATTCACTTGTTGTCATTCATCTTGTCAATCTTTGTCCCATACAACAAGGTTGCATTGCGCACCTCCACTCATTTCACGAGGAATCAGGAGGAAGGAGTTCAGAACCCTTCACGGGGCATTCAACTCTTAGTCTTGTTTTGGGCGATTGTTGCATCATATTTTTTAAATTGTGCATTGATTAGCATAATCACCTATTCACCCCCCCCCTCTAGGTGATTTTCAGATAAAAGGCAGGAGTTCCAATCGGAGGGGTAAAGGTAATCATGGAGACCAAAATCTAGGCTAAGTTTTAGATATCTGAAGAAGAATCAGTGTGTTTGCTGTAAAAAATTAGGGCAGTGAAATGTTGATTGTCCAAAGGCCAAAGGTAAGGAGTAGAAGACCAGGGCAAATCTCGCACAGGTGGTCTGTACTCATGCCACTACTTCACGGGCAGGTAGATCGAACTAAGACTCATCAGTATTCTCTTTTTTCATTACTACTCCTATCATTGGTTACTCAGGAGACTCTGAGTGGATGTTAGATACCGGAGCTACCTATCATGTATGACCAAATAGAGATTAATTTTCTAATTTTGAGAAGCTAGATGGATGTTCTGTTATCATGAGTGATGATCGCCCATGTAATATGGAAGGCATAAGTATAGTCCATATCAAGATGTTTGATGGGATGGTGCGAGAATTGAAGGAAGTGAGGTATGCACCTCAACTTAAAAGAAATCTTATCTCAGTTGGTGCTTTGAAAACATTGAGTCTTAAGGTATCTATAAGAGATGGTGTTCTTAAGATGATTAAAAGCTCGATGGTGATTTTAAAGGGCGTCCGACGAAATAATCTCTATTACTTGAAGGGTAGTACAGTTACAGGTCAGGTGGCAATTTCTACAAATTCAGATGATGATTTTTACAGGTTGTGGCATATGAGGCCCGGACATACAGGTGAAATTTTTTTGTAAGCTCTTACAAAGTAATGTCTATTGAAAGGTACTAGAACCTGCATATTAGAGTTTTGTGAATATTGCGTCATCAAAAAGAAGACCAAGGTGAAATTTAGCACAACGACTCACTGCACACCGAGAGAATTATGGATTATATTCACACCGATATTTGGGGACCTACCAAGATGGCATCTATTGGAGGTAACCACTACTTTGAGACTTTTATTGATGATTATTCTAGGCAATATGGGTAAATAACATGAAGAACAAAGAGAAAGTCCTAGAATTATTTGTGGAGTGGAAGAAGAATATGGAGAAAAGCACGAAAAAGAAGATCAAGGTGCTCCAGTCAGATAACGAAGGTGAAAATAAGAGTGATCCTTTGCTAAAGCTATGCCATGATGAGGGCATAGTAAAGCACTTCACAGTAAGAGAAACACAGCAACAAAACTGGGTAGCCGAAAGGATGAACAAAACCTTACCAGAGAAGATTCCATGTATGTTATCCAATAACAGATTATCAAAGAATTTTTGGGCTGAGGTTTTGGCATATGCTTGCTATCTTGTTAACAGGTTGCCTTCATCTATGATAGGAGGTAAAACTCATCTGAAAGTTTGGTTAGGAAAAACTGCTCAGGATTATGATTTATTTAAGTGTCCGGCCTACTACCATGTTAAGGAAGATAAGTTAGATGATCGAGGCGGAACTAGCACTCAACAGTGTGTTTTTATGTAAAGTCAATATAAAAGCTCGAATGCGTGCTAATGTACCCTCGATACTTCCGTTATAGCATTGGCTCAACGGGTCGTATCCACAGGGAAGGGAGGCGATAGAAGCATTAACAGTTTCTATTCCCGTTGTTTGTTAACAATTCTTCTTTGTTAAAAGAATGAAAAAGAAAGTGAAAAGAAAAAGAAAGGAAATCTAGAAAGTGGTAGGTGAGGAGATCGATGAAAACGGCGATGTGAAACCAAATAGAAGAGTGTGGTTTGGAAAACAAAATAGAAAATAGAATGGAACAAAGATGAACTAAGAAGGATGGTAAAAATACCGATGAAAATATAAAAGAATTGCCTTTAAAAACAAGAGAAAAGAAAACTCATGGCTACTAACTACTAAATACTCCACTAACCATGCTAACCTCTTCATGATAGTTGCCTCACATTTTGATCCTCGGCCATCAATAATCCTTGGCTTCAAGAGACGATACAAAGTATGGCATATAGATGGTTCATCACATTCAAACATGCATCAAGATCAAGCTAACACAAGCATCACTCATTACACTACTAAAAGGAAAGCATGAAATAAAAGAGAGTTAGCTTGGTTAGCAAGTTAGCAAGTTAGCAAGTTAGATGTTAGAACCCATCATCATTGGCCATCAATGGCTCTTGCAAGAACAAGGCCTTAATAGAGGCAACCCGATTCATGTGGATTATCAAGTAATTGGTTAGATGGTTAGATGGTTAGTAGTTAGATTGCCATGAGAATAAAAAGTTAGCAAGAAATCATGTAGAAGGTGAAGGAGATTACAATGGAAGAGAAAGGAGGCACCTTTACATAGACTGTCACTATCTATTACATCAATACCTCTCTATCTCTCTCTATGAATCACTTAGCCCTACAACAATGATCTAAAAAGAAATGAAAATACAAGAAATGAAGAACACTCACCTACACTACTCCTAAAATCTGCACCTACTCCTAAAAACGAAAACTGCTCGCGCTCTGGTCTAATACAGGGGTTTTTACAGGCCAAAGAAGCATCTGGAAGACGAGACGGGGCCACGCGTCGAAAATCGACGTGTGGCTCCACCGGCAATACCAGTGAATCACATCCCTGGTTTTCGTCAGTTTATTCCACTGGCTTCGTGGGTTGTCAGGGTATATCCCGTTTCTAGTAATTTCGCCCGAATATTCGTCTGACATGCGCAGGAGGTTAGGTTCAATGAATCTTCTAGATAATCCTTGGCTTGGCCTTCAAGTAATTCGGAATTAATTACCATAAAAGAGGTTTAATTAGGCTCTTATTACTCCTTTGCCCTTGAACTTTGGATCTACCTGCAATAAAGACCAAAACACAGTTTAGACCGACAATTTATTCATAAATCGGTGGGAAATGCGATATGGTATGCATAATTGTAGACTAATCACACCCCCACACATATCTTTTGCTCGTCCGAGCAAAACAGGAAAAGAAAACTATACTACAAATGTTATTACACCACTTTCGCAGGTGACGCGATTGCACTGAGCATGTGCAACATGCCGTTAAACCTCTAGGTTACCCTAGAGGAGGAGTGTTGTCTCCTGAGGGTTTTCAGCGGACTGCACCCACAAAATCCATAAAGAAAGAAGACAAATGTTAGTATTTTAAAAATACATTTGAAGGAGAGACATGCTTTCGAAATATCTTTGCAAAAATATAAGTGATCTAAGGTCATAAGTCCACCACAAATCATTCTTCCTTAAACTTAGTCTTTATGCAAGATCTTGTCTTAAATTAAGGTAAGAATTCAAAATTGGATTGAATAATTTACCTTTCATAAAACCTAGATAATATGCACTTTGTGATAGTGAAGATTTCTGGGATTTCAACTCTAACCATCAAGCCATTTATTTATATTCTTTTTCTTTTTCTTCTTTTTTCTTCCCTTAGTTTTCTTAGGCTTTCTAGTTCACCCATGTAGCGAGCCTATAACCGATGACTCCCAAACCAGACGGTTTTAGGGCACCAGATGAGAAAACATCCCTCGGGTTTAAGGACTCAAGTAAACAAGGCCACAAAACTAAGGGGGATTATTTGTTTCTTTTGACCACCGTTAGGCGTGAATAATCATGCTTCTTGAGGCATAGTTATCTAGCTTAATAAGTGATATTTTCTTTTGCCCACCGTTAGACGTGAATAATCATGCTTCTTGAGGCATAATTATCCAGCTTAATAAGTGATTTTTTTATTTATTATTATTTATTTATTTTTTTGTTTTATGGCATTTTATGTCTTTGTTTCCATCCCAAAAATGTGTAAGTGTGATGTGCATACTATCAAGGCAAAAAATTCAAGATAAAATTATCTCCCCAATTTATTTTACTTAGCCTATAATTTTAAACAAGATCCATAATTTCAACTAGGTTTAAGATGTCATAATTAAGGCTTTCTTAATTTCTCAGATCATCTTAATTTTCTTAAAAATAGATCAAAACTTTGTCTCTTATTTCAAAAAGTTTTTAAAGAAAGAGAAAATTCCTATACAAAAGGGAAGATTTCTAGAAGTATCCTAAAAGAAGTGTAAAAGAAAGAAAATCTAAAAAACTCTATGTTAGTAAACCCTCCCCCACACTTATCTCATGCATTGTCCTCAGTGCATCGTGATATATGTATGCATGAAACAAATAGAGAGGGAAGGAAAAATCACCTCAAGGTGGTGGTTCCAGTGGCGGTCTGATTGGTCCACGAAATGCGACCCAATCATACTTGCGTGGAATAGGAACCCACCAGAGACCACCATGATACAACCCACTAGAAAGATGTATGTATGAATGATTTTTATTAACAATTTTACCCCATCTAATTTCCAAATTTTCAAAATAATTTCGGAGTGAAATTTATCAACACCCTTGTCCCAGAATGGAATGATTCATTTGGACTCAGGAAATATAGGAACTAATATCGACTCAGAAAAATGACTCAAGTCAAGTAAAGGTTCGGGAGTCAAGATCGGTTCAGGAAGTGGGTCCAAATCAAGAAGTTGAAACTCAAGTCCACAATTATTTTCCCATGATGGAATGTGACTTTCAAAGAGTGGTGATTCAAGTTTAGGAATGATGGGAATCAAAACTGACTCTAAAATGTTACTCAAATTGGGTAATATAACAGGAGTCAATAATGATTCAGGAATTTGAACTGGATCACAAATTTGAGGATCAAAGTCACATTCCTCATTGAGTTCAATTCCACAAAAATGAGAACTTGCCAATTTATCAATGGGACTTTCAAAAGTATGAAATTGGTCAAGTTCAATATGATCATCATAAGAGATTGGTGATTCAATTTCACAATGGATTGGTACATGATCCAATATTGACTCGGGAAAAGGATTGAAATCAGGTGAAGACACCGGAGTCATAATTGAATCAGGAAGTAGAATTGAATCACTAATTTGAGGTTAATGATCATATTCATGCTCATGTTCAATTTCAGGAAAAGGATAACTTGCCAAAATGTTAATGGGATTTGATGTTTGGACAAGTTCAGATGGATGTGCTGAAATTGAATCTTGATGTTCAAAATGACAAGAGTCCTGGGTCATATCAATAGAGTTTGGCAAAGGTTGATAAGATAGAGTTCCTCATTCCTATAAATGCTAACCAATTGACTCAATTGTGTTTCCATCCTATTGACAGACTCGGCAGATGATTTTGAAATTTTAGTGCGGACTCTTGCAAGACTTTTATCCTCTTTTCTAGATATGATGTATCTACAAGTGGTTGTTCTAGAAAAGGAGTGTAGGAATCTTGGTTTCCAAAACAATAGGAGTCATGGGTCAAATTAATAGAGTTAGAGATATTTGAATTGGTCAAAGGTGGTGAAGAGAGAGTTTCTTCATTTTTAAGAATGTTGACCATTTCACTCAATTGTGTTTCTATTCTATCAACAGATTGAGAAGTAGGTTCCTGCAAGATTTCTATTCTCTTTTCTAGACTTAATGTATCTCCAAGTGGTTGCTCTAGAATGAGAGTATAAGAATCTTGGTTTTGGAAATTTTGTGAAGAATGTGAGTCAAAAATGTGTTGAGACTGAAACTTGGACTCACACAAGAGTTCCTTACTCATTTCCAAGGCAGATGGTTGTTCATTATGAGGTGGTGGAACTGAGTAAGACTCTTGAAAATGTTTTAGAGAGGCCAATGTTTTGTGAAGTTGTTGCTCGGCCTCTTGTAGATTAGCTTCTACTCTCTTTACGAACTCAGATTTTTCTTCAATGGGAGGTTCAAAAAAAGGAGTATAGGAAGCGAAATCGGGGAATGAACATGTGTAAATTGTGGACAAGGTGGATATTGTGGACAAGGAGGTTGAAAATTAAACTCGGGGGAAGTGAATCCCTATTGACTCTGTGATGAGTTGAAATTATTTTGGAAATTATAGTCATAAGAATGTGGGTATGGGTGTATTGATTCGGATAAGGCCAATCCGGTGTTTTTGGTTGGTGCATATTGTAAAACGCCGGGTTGGAATTATCCGAATCAAATGGGGTTCGTGTGAAATATGGATTCATATTCGGATTGAAAGAATTGTTATTGTTGAAGTCCATTTCACAAACAAAAAGAAAAAAATCAAACAACAAACAAAAAGAAAAGAAACAAAACCAAGCCTATAGTAGGGTTGACCTAGACCTAGACGACTCCTAACTGGTCGATTACCCGGGGGAGGTTGTTGCTTGAATCTGACCACAAGCTAATCGGCCAGGTAGGGGAAAAATACGGTGGGAGGTATCCGTGCGTAAGCAACGGGCCTTAATTACGCCAAACCACGATATCTTCGAGGCGTAACCTCTTAATCCCCAGCCTTAGACACCGATTTCACAAGAGTAAGATTCAAAACAAGTTCCACACTCAGTCAATCTCTTAATGAGTCCGAGATGTCCCTAGGGGCCAACATCTATCAAATTTTATTAGGGCTTGGGTTGTGTGAGTGGGGAGATGATTTTTGGGCTAAGGAAGGGTGATTAAATCCCCACCTTATCTTGTTTGGGTTTTGCCCTTAAGTTCAATTTGTGCAAGTGTGCAATATAGACAAGAATATAACACAAAGCGATAAATCACCCACGTGTTTGTCCTATGCTATATGCAATGCCATATGTACATCTCCATCCAGATCACAACAACAGAACAAAATACAGTATATTGGAATTGAATTGACACGTGCCTAAATGCAAATGTCTAAACCGTTTTAAAGGCGTCCAAATATCGTATTTTCGTTCTTTAGTTTATTATGGTGTGTAGGCAATCAAAGCATAAAAGATAGCAGCACAAATATACTAGCTATTACAATCACACATCCCAGCACAACAAGATTTACAATTATCACAAAATTGCCGCGTTTTCGCGGTAAATGTCGCGTTTGCGCGGCAGTTCTTCAAATCTGGGGCCCTGCTTTCAAGAGCAGGGAGATGCAAAGCTAGTTTATGTACTGCAATATTAAGCACATGTAAAGCTTGTCCTGCACACCAAACAGAGAAGACAATGTTAACAAAAATGTGAAAATGAAACCATTCCCTTCCCTGGCAACGGCGCCATTTTTTGATCGACGCGGAACTAGCACTCAACAGTGTGTTTTTATGTAAAGTCAATGTAAAAGCTCGAATGCGTGCTAATGTACCCTCGATACTTCCGTTATAGCATTGGCTAAACGGGTCGTATCCACAGGGAAGGGAGGCGATAGAAGCATTAACAGTTTCTATTCCCGTTGTTTGTTAACAATTTTTCTTTGTTAAAAGAATGAAAAAGAAAGTGAAAAGAAAAAGAAAAGGAAATCTAGAAAGTGGTAGGTGAGGAGAGCGATGAAAACGGCGATGTGAAACCAAATAGAAGAGTGTGGTTTGGAAAACAAAATAGAAAATAGAATGGAACAAAGATGAACTAAGAAGGATGGTAAAAACACCGATGAAAATATAAAAGAATTGCCTTTAAAAACAAGAGAAAAGAAAACTCATGGCTACTAACTACTAAATACTCCACTAACCATGCTAACCTCTTCATGATAGTTGCCTCACATTTTGATCCTCGGCCATCAATAATCCTTGGCTTCAAGAGACGATACAAAGTATGGCACATAGATGGTTCATCACATTCAAACATGCATCAAGATCAAGCTAACACAAGCATCACTCATTACACTACTAAAAGGAAAGCATGAAATAACAGAGAGTTAGCTTGGTTAGCAAGTTAGCAAGTTAGATGTTAGAACCCATCATCATTGGCCATCAATGTCTCTTGCAAGAACAAGGCCTTAATAGAGGAAACCCGATTCATGTGGATTATTAAGTAATTGGTTAGATGTTAGTGGTTAGTAGTTAGATTGCCATGAGAATAAAAAGTTAGCAAGAAATCATGTAGAAGGTGAAGGAGATTACAATGGAAGAGAAAGGAGGCACCTTTACATAGACTGTCACTATCTATTACATCAATACCTCTCTATCTCTCTCTATGAATCAATCAGCCCTACTACAATGATCTAAAAAGAAATAAAAATACAAGAAATGAAGAACACTCACCTACACTACTCCTAAAATCTGCACCTACTCCTAAAAATGAAAACTGCTCGCACTCTGATCGAATACAGGGGTTTTTATAGGCCAAAGAAGCATCTGGAAGACGAGACAGGGCCACACGTCGAAAATCGACGCGTGGCTCCACTGTATTGCCGCGTGTCCGCGGCTATTACCGCGTTTCCGCGGCAATACCAGTGAATCACATCCCTGGTTTTCGTCAGTTTATTCCACTGGCTTCGTGGGTTGTCAAGGTATATCCCATTTCTGGTAATTTCGCCCGAATATTCGTCTGACATGCGCAGGAGGTTAGGTTCAATGAATCTTCTAGATAATCCTTGGTTTGGCCTCCAAGTAATGCGGGATTAATTACCATAAAAGAGGTTTAATTAGGCTCTTATTACTCCTTTGCCCTTGAACTTTGGATCTACCTGCAATAAAGACCAAAACACAGTTTAGACTGACAATTTATTCATAAATCGGTGGGAAATGCGATATGATAATGCATAATTGTAGACTAATCATTAGACCAAGAGCGAAGAAAGATGTGTTCGTAGTATTCAAGAGAGGAGTAAAAGGCTACAAGATTTGGGATCCTAAGAACAAGAAGTTTATCCTCAGCAGAGATGTCACGGTTGATGAAGCTTCAATGTTGAAGCCTACAATTTCTTCATAAGTGTAGATTGAGATGACCAAAGGGATATCGCAACAGATTGAGAGTGATGCTACTTCACTGTCTCTAGAAAGATTAGTGTCATTGGAGATCATACCCACGATGAAACAGGGTAGTGATTATGTAGCTGATCAGGATGCTGATATTGATGAGGATCAAGGATAAGTTATGGGTGATGTCCATGAATCTATTGCAATTAGAAAAACTAGAAGAAATTCATGAAAGCCTAGTTGGCTCACTACAGATATGATTGTGACCTATACTCTCTCAGTCGTTGAAGAGGCGATCTCGTTGATCGGGGTGAAAACAAGCACTCAAAATGTGTATTTATGAAATCAAATGAAAGCTCGAATGTGCTTAGTATACCCTCGATACTTCCGTTATAGCATTGGCTCAACGGGTCGTATCCACAGGGAAGGGAGGCGATAGAAGCATTAACAGTCTCTAGTCACGTCAGATGTTAACAATTCTTCTATGTTGAAAGAATGAAAAAGAAAAGAAAATGAAAACAAGCATGTGGTAGGTGAGGAGAGCGATGAAAACGTCGATAAGAAAATAAGAAGAGGAACTTGAAAACGATTTCTAAAATAAAGGTAAAAGAAAACTCATGGCTACTAACTACTAAGTACTCCACTAACCATGCTAACCTCTTCGAGATAGTTGCCTCACATTTTGATCCTCGGCCATCACAATCCTTGCCTTCAAAGAGACGGTACAAAGCATGGCTCACCGATGGTTCTTCACAATCAAAACATTGCAACAAGAATAAGCTAGTACAAGCATCAACTCACCAACAATTAAAAGAATGCATGAAATAAAAGAGCATGAAGTAAAAGAGATAGCTTAGTTAGCAAGTTAGCAAGTTAGATGTTAGAACCCATCATCTTTGGCCATCAATGGCTCTTGCAAGAACAAGGCCTTGTAGAGGCAACCCGGTTCATGTGGATTATCAAGTAAGTGGTTAGATAGGTTAGTGGTTAGTAGTTAGATTGCCATGAGAAGAAAAACTAGCAACAAAACATCATGTAGAAGATGAAGGAGATTACAATGGAAGAGAAAGGAGGCATCTTTACATAGAGTGTCACTCTCTATTACATCAATCCCTCACTATCTCTCTCTCTATGAATCACTCAGCCCTACTACAATGATCTAAGAAAAAGAAAAGAAAATATAAGAAAATGAAGAACTCTCACCTACACTACACTAAAATCTGGACCTACTCCTAAAAACGAAGTCTCTCTCGCTCTGGCTCTCTGCAGGGATATTTATAGGGCTCAGAAGGATCCAGAAGACGAGACGGAGCCACGCGTCGAAAATCGACTCGTGGCTCTTCATGATTGCCGCATTTTTATCGCATTTTTCGGCAATTCCAGAGAATTAATTCTCTGGATTTCTTCTGGAGCTTCGTCTGGCTTCGAGACGCTTCGTGGTATATCCAGTTTCGGGTAATTTCGACTGCAGATTAGTCTGATGTGCGCAAGAGGGTAGGTTCAATGAATCTTCTAGATAATCCCTTGCTTGGCCTCCAAGTAATGCGGATTTAATTACCCTTAATTGGGTCTAATTAAGCTCTTATTACACCTTTGCCCTTGGACTTTGGATTTACCTGCAATTAAGACCAAAACACGGTTTTAGACCGATAATTTATTCATAAATCTGTGAGAGAATGCGACATAATAATGCAGAATTGTAGACTAATCACACCCCCACACTTATTCTTTTGCTCGTCCCGAGCAAAACAAAGAAAGAAAAACTATACTACAAATTTTATTACACCACTTTCGCAGGTGACGCGATTGCACTGAGCGTGTGCAACAAGCCGTTAAACCTCTAGGTTACCCTAGAGGAGGAGTATTGTCTCCTGAGGGTTTTCAGCGGATTACACCCACAAAATCCATAAAGAAAGAAGACAAATGTTAGTGTTTTGAAAACACATTTTGAAAGAGAGACATGTTTTTGAACTATTTTTGCAAAAATATAAGTGATCTCAGGTCATAAGTCCACCTATAATCATTCTTCCTTAAACTTAGTCTCCATGCAAGATCTTGTCTTCAATTAAGGTAAGAATTCAAAATTGGATTGAATATTTTATCTTTCATAAAACCTAGATAGTATGCACACCGTGACAGTGAAGATTTCTGGGATTTCAACTCTAACCATAAAGCCATTTATTTATATATATTTATATTTTTTTTTTCTTCTTTCCTTAGTTTAGGCTTTCTAGTTCACCCTTGTAACGAGCCTATAACCGATGACTCCCAAACCAGTCGGTCTTAGGGCACCAGATGAGAAAACATCCCTCGGGTTTAAGGACTCGAGTGAAAAAGGCCACGAAACTAAAGGGGATTATTTATTTCCTTTACCACCGTTAGGCGTGAATAATCATGCTTCTTGAGGCATAGTTATCCAGCTTAATAAGTGATGTTTTATTCACATTTTTTTTCTTTTTATGTATATTTTTTTTTATATGTGGCATTTTAGGTCTTTGTTTCCATCCTAAAAATGTGTAAGTGTGAAGTGCATATTTATCTAAGGCAAAAAATTCAAGATAAAAATATCTCCCCAATTTTTCTTACTTAGCCTATAATTTCAAACAAGATCTATTATTTCAACTAGGTTTAAGATGTCATAATTAAGGCTTTCTTAATTTCTAAGATACATCTTAATTTTCTTAAAAATAGATCAAAACTTTGTCTCTTATTTCAAAAAGTTTTTTTTTATTTCTAAAAGAAGTGTAAAAGAAAGAAAATCTAAAAAGAAGTGTAAAAGAAAGAAAATCTAAAAACTCTATGTTAGTAAACCCTCCCCCACACTTATTTCATGCATTGTCCTCAATGCATCGTGATATATGTATGCATGAAACAAATAAAGAGGGAAGGAAAAAATTACCTTAAGGTGGTGGTTCCGGTGGCGGTCTGATTGGTCCACGAAATATGGCCCAATCAACTTTGCTTTGGGTTTTGAGGAACCCACCATAGACCTCCATGATACAACCCACTAGAATGATGCATGCATGTGTGAATTTTATTAACAATGTTACCCCATCTAATTTCCAAATTTTCAAAATAATTTCAGAGTCAAATTTATCAAGATCCTTGTCCCAGAATGGAGTATGAAAAGATGGAATGATTGATTTGGACTTGGGAAATATAGGAACTAATATCGACTCAGAAAATGACTTAAGTAAAGTAAAGGTTCGGGAGTCGAGATCGGTTCAGGAAGTGGGTCCAAATCAAAAGATAAAGCTCAGGTCCACATTCATTTCCCCATGATGGAATGTGACTATCTAAGATTAGTGATTCAAGTTCAGGAGGGTTGGGAATCAAAACTGACTCTAAAATGTTACTCAAATTGGGTAACAAAACAGGAGTCAATAATGATTCAGGTATTTGAACTAAATCACAAACTTGAGGGTCAAAGTCACATTCCTCATTGAGTTCAATTCCACAAAAATGAGAACTTACCAATTTATCAAATGGACTTTCAAAGGTATGAAATTGGTCAAGTTCAATATGATCATCATGAATGATTGGTGATTCAATTTCACAATGGACAGGCACTGGATCCAATACTGACTCGAGAAATGGAGTGAAATCAGGTGAAGATACTGGAGTCATAATTGAATCATGAAGTAAAATTGAATCATCAAGTGGAAGTTCAGGATCATATTCATGTTCAAGTTCAATTTCAGTAAAAGGAAAACTTGCCAAAATGTCAATGGGGTTTGAAGTTTGGACAAGTTCAGGTGGTTATACTGAAATTGAATCTTGATTTCCAAAATGACAAGAGTCTTGGGTCATATCAATAGAGTTTGGCATAACTAAATTGGTCAAAGGTTGATAAGATAGAGTTTCCTTATTCCTATGAATGTTAACCAATTGACTCAATTGTTCTTCCAACCTATTGACAGACTCGGCACGTGATTTTTGATATTGTAACATAGACTCCTCCAAGGTTTCTATACTCTTTTCTAGACTTGATGTATCTCCAAGTGGTTGCTCTAGAATGGGAGTATAAGAATCTTGATTTTGGAAATTTTGTGAATAATGTGAGTCAAAAATGTTTTGAGATTGAAGCTTGGACTCACACAAGAGTTCTTTACTCGTTTCCAAGGCAAATGGTTGTTCATTATGAGAAGGTGGAATTGAGCAAGACTCTTGAAAATATTGTGGAATTGGAGGGGCCAATGTTTCTTGAAGTTGTTGCTCAGCCCTCTGTAGATTGGCTTCT
Organism: Agave tequilana; assembly: GCA_038442645.1. Classification (NCBI taxonomy): domain Eukaryota; kingdom Viridiplantae; phylum Streptophyta; class Magnoliopsida; order Asparagales; family Asparagaceae; genus Agave; species Agave tequilana. The sequence continues at coordinate 66,249 of JAVJIF010020119.1, read as the reverse complement.
AAACTCTTTAGTAACTCAGATTTTTCTTCAATTGGTAGAGTATAAGAAGCAAATTTGGGGAATGAATATTGTGGACAAGGTGAATATGGTGGACAAGGAGGTTGAAAATTTGACTCGGGGTACGTGAATCCCCAATGACTCTGTGACGAGTTGAAATTATTTTGGAAATTATAGTCATAAGAATGTGGGTATGGGTTGTATTGATTCGGATAAGGCCAACCCGGTGTATTTGGTTGGTGCATATTAGAAAACGCCAGGTTAGAATTATCCGATCCAAATGGAGTTGGTGTGAAATATGGATTCATGATCGGATTGAAAGAATTGTTATTGTTGAATGCCATTTCACACAAAAATCACAAAAAGAAAGAATCAAACAACAAACAAAAAGAAAAGAAAAATCAAAACCAAGCCAAGAGGAGGGTTGACCTAGACCTAGATGAAATGTCCCTAGGGGCCAACGTCTATTCAAATTTTATTAAGGCTTGGGTTGTGTGAGTGGGGAGATGATTTTTGGGCAAAGGAAGGGTTATGAAATCCCACCTTATCTTGTTTGGAGTTTGCCCTTAAATTCAATTTGTGCAAGTGTGCAGTATAGACAAGAAGATAACACAAAGCGATAAATCACCCACGTGTTTGTTTTATGCTATATGCAATGCCATATGTACATCTCCATCCAGATCACAACAATAGAACAAAATACAGTATATTTGAATTGAATTGACACGTGCCTAAATGCAAATGTCTAAACGTTTTAAAAACGTCCAAATACCGTATTTTAGTTCTTTTATTTATTATGGTGTGTAGGCAATCAAAGCAAAAAGATAGCAGCACAAATCAACTAGCTATTACAAGATATACATCCCAGAACAAACAAGATACAGAATTATTGCACAATGGCCGCGGTTGCGCGGCAAATGTCGCGATTTCGCGGCTTTCTTTTGGAATCTGGGGCCCTGCTTTCAAGAGCAGGGAAAGGCAAAGCTATGTTATTTTCTGCAATGTTAAGCACCTGAAAATATTGCCCTGCACACCAAAACAGAGAAGACAAATGTTAACAAAAACGTGACATCAAAACCATTCCCTTCCCCGGCAACGGCGCCAAAAATTTGATCGGGGAGAAAACAAGCACTCAAAATGTGTATTTATGAAATCGATGAAAAGCTCGAATGTGCTTAGTATACCCTCGATACTTCCGTTATAGCATTGGCTCAACGGGTTGTATCCACAGGGAAGGGAGGCGATAGAAGCATTAACAGTCTCTAGTCACGTCAGATGTTAACAATTCTTCTATGTTGAAAGAATGAAAAAGAAAAGAAAATGAAAACAAGCATGTGGTAAGTGAGGAGAGTGATGAAAACGTCGATAAGAAAATAAGAAGAGGAACTTGAAAACGATTTCTAAAACAAAGGTAAAAGAAAACTCATGGCTACTAACTACTAAGTACTCCACTAACCATGCTAACCTCTTCGAGATAGTTGCCTCACATTTTGATCCTCAGCCATCACAATCCTTGCCTTCAAAGAGACGGTACAAAGCATGGCTCACCGATGGTTCTTCACAATCAAAACATTGCAACAAGAATAAGCTAGTACAAGCATCAACTCACCAACAATTAAAAGAATGCATGAAATAAAAGAGCATGAAGTAAAAGAGAGTTAGCTTGGTTAGCAAGTTAGCAAGTTAGCAAGTTAGATGTTAGAACCCATCATCTTTGGCCATCAATGGCTCTTGCAAGAACAAGGCCTTGTAGAGGCAACCCGATTCATGTTGATTATCAAGTAAGTGGTTAGATAGGTTAGTGGTTAGTAGTTAGATTGCCACGAGAAGAAAAACTAGTAACAAAACATCATGTAGAAGATGAAGGAGATTACAATGGAAGAGAAAGGAGGCATCTTTACATAGAGTGTCACTCTCTATTACATCAATCCCTCACTATCTCTCTCTCTATGAATCACTCAGCCCTACTACAATGATCTAAGAAAAAGAAAAGAAAATACAAGAAAATGAAGAACTCTCACCTACACTACACTAAAATCTGGACCTACTCCTAAAAACGAAGTCTTTCTCGCTCTGGCTCTCTGCAGGGATATTTATAGGGCTCAGAAGGATCCAGAAGACGAGACGGAGCCACGCGTCGAAAATCGACGCGTGGCTCTTCAAGATTTCCGCATTTTTGCCGCATTTTTCGGCAATTCCAGAGAATTAATTCTCTGGATTTCTTCTGGAGCTTCGTCTGGCTTCGAGACGCTTCGTGGTATATCCAGTTTCGGGTAATTTCGACTGCAGATTCGTCTGATGTGCGCAAGAAGGTAGGTTCAATGAATCTTCTAGATAATCCCTTGCTTGGCCTCCAAGTAATGCGGATTTAATTACCCTTAATTGGGTCTAATTAAGCTCTTATTACACCTTTGCCCTTGGACTTTGGATTTACCTGCAATTAAGACCAAAACACGGTTTTAGACCGACAATTTATTCATAAATCTGTGAGAGAATGCGACATAATAATGCAGAATTGTAGACTAATCACTCGTCTACATATGGGAAAGCTGAAATTAGTTTAGAGTCCAAGATGTGGAAGGATTCCGTGGAGGACAAGATGAATTCTCTATACAAGAATGACAACTTCTTATTTGATAATCCACATGAATCTAATAGCCTCTATTTGGCCTTGCTCTTGCAAGAGTCATTGATGGCTCATGATGATGGATCTAACATTCTAACATCCTAACTCTCTAGCAAGCTAATATTACTTTACTCTATGCTTACTCCTGTTTAGTTTTGATGGTTTAAGTGTAGCTTGAACTTATTTTGTTGAGTTTGAAGGTGAAAGTTATCGTATGGGTCATGCTTTGAAACGCTTTTGAGCCAAGAACTAGTGATGGTCAAGGATACATGTGAGGTAACTATCACTAAGAGGTTAGCATGGTTAGTGGAGACATTAGTAGTTAGTAGCCATGAGTTTTCTTTCTTTTTTACTTTGTTTTAGAAATAATATTAAAAACTACAAATATATTCTTTTCTATGTTTTTCACTTCTTTGTGTTTCACCATACTTCGCTTTTCATTCTTTGTTTCCTTTTCTTTTCATTCTTTCAAACATTGAAGAACCGTTCACATAACACGTGATTATACCATGTAAACTTCTATCGCCTCCTGTCCTTGTAGATTCGACTCGTTTTAGCCTCTATGCTATAACGAAAGTATCGAGGAAGCTAAAGCATACACATTTTAAATCTTGATTTCTAAATATATACTTTTAGTGAGCGGTTTTCCCCCGATCACTGCTAAAGGCAACCGAAGTGCATCTTGTTGTTCATTACTTTAACTAAAACTAGCATTAAATTTAGAATCAGATGCTTGACTAGGACCTGCTGATGAAGAATAGAATCCATTTTAAATTCTAATTTCTAATTAGACAAGAATATAAAGCTTGTAAAGAGATAGAGCTTGTAAAGCTTGTAAATATAGAGAGCTTCTAGAGCTTGTAGAGAGAGTTTGAGAATCTTAGAGATTTTGAGGTATTTTGAGAATTTATTGTGATGAAATGGAGCGGGAAAAGTAGGATTTATAGAGAGAAGATGAATATTTCTTTGTAATTTTTTTTTGCAAAAATTTATCCTAAACCATTCTATTCGTTGGGGCGTATTTGTAAAAAAATTACAAAATGTCCCCCAACAGCTATTTTACCTGTTGGGGATTGCAAATTTGGGGGGGTTGCAAATTTAAATAGTCGTTGGGGGTTGCAAAATGGGGGCATTTGCAAAACGAAATTTTCAAACCCCTCTAACAACTCAGAGAGTCAATGGAGGCGGGATGGTCGGGCCGGGCTGCCTCCCTCGTGCCCCCAACGACACTTTGAGCCATTCGGGGGTCGGGCTATGGCACGACCCGCCTGTGTCATGGGCCGTAAAACCCAGACCTGAGTCCGGCCCATGAGGGAGTCCGGCTGGGGCTGACATTAGCACGATCCATACCAAAGCGGGTTATGCCCGTGCCAAAGCGGGTCGTGCCCGTGCACAATGCCGCGTCGGGCTGGCCTAGTTGACATCCCTAATAGAGACTACACTGTCTACAATTATTTCACTTGTTGGTTTCCTATTACTAGGAGAATTAAGAGTAAAGTTTTCAATTTAGACTAGTCCAGGTAATCAAGCTTAAAAAGTTTCCAAATTGCGAAGAACGTAGAATTAGGAGTCCGAAATCTAATAGGACATGATTTTTACAGGGAATTTAGGGGTACAAATAGATTAAATATGGAACGGATCTATTTCTTCTATATTCAAATTTGTTTTTGTGTCGCGAATACCAATACAGATCCAGATCTTTAACTGTAATGCCCCAATCTCGCGAGTACGGAGACGTTACTACGAAGTATATACGCAGGGCAGAAATACCCTCATATATATACTCTAAGCATCAGTACAGGTAAGAATCAAAGTACGATAGCACATTGATAATATATATTCTACTAATAATAACACGGGTACATAGTTATCATAGAGTATGATACAATAAATCAAGAATATAAGATCACCAAGAAGCGCAAAAGTAGGATGTACAATATGAAATATGGGAAAATACTCATGAGTAGCAAGATGAGAATCTTACGAGCCTATCAAGGAGAGGCTAGAAGAAGGAGGGTCCGGACAGGCAAACACTAATCCACACTTCCGCTGCGCACTCTGATCAACTACAGCAAGGCCGCCACAGCCTAGACTCCAAGATCTGAATATAAGGATCCAAGGTGGTCAGAAAGCAACCTGGGAGTACATATGATAAATCTAGTTGGCGTGCTCAGGCAGTCACACGTGTACATGATCCAGTGATGTGGTCCAGGAATACAGGTACAGACAATGACAAGTAACATAAAGAAGATTAAAGGAACGACAGTAAATCTGAAATCAAGTAAATACATGTATATCGATAAGCCTGAATTGGAAAACATGCATAAAAAATGGTATAATAACCCAAAAATAAGCAAGTCAGGTAATTCAACACAGTAGCATAGATATCATATGTAAGTGGCGAGCAGGATAATGTAATGGGTCACTGGTCTTACAAGTATAGATCAAGTATGATACTAGTCAGATGTCAGTAACATATTATTATATTATTAAGACTCGTCCAATTTGTATGTTCTGCATACAAGTCGAGCGAGGTTGGTTATTGAAAACTAATGGGAATCGACGAACCATGTTTAGAATGGGTCCCGTGCATACCCAGGACAACGGTTCAGAAGTATCCGGTACTGAACCAAAACGTACTGCTAGGTATCGGGTCTTACTATATGCCCGTAGGACTTAGTATACGCCCGAACAGGAATAGAGTGTCACCACTCACCAAAGAAATATACCCAGGGGATTACGGCATACCCGGCAGGCAGGCAGGAGAGTGGGGGTACTAGTACACCCCCACGAGAATACCTGGTGGCCTCTAGGTCGAATCCCAGGAATTAGTTGTAGAACACTTGTGTGGCCACCATAAACACAAAAGCTATATCGTTACCCATCAATTTCCCCCGTCCTGGTATAAGTTGTTCAATTATTACTGATTGTCCAGTGATAATGTCCATAGGAGTTCAGGAGTACCAAATGTCTGGTAACAATATAATAATCATGCCAAGTCCCCGTAAAAGTGATAATCATGAATACGCAATGTAATACAGGTGTCAGTGTAGTTGTATCCAGTCAGATGTCACAACAACAGGTCAAGTGTGTCAGTACCAGGTGATAGCGTATGTCAAGTATCAAGTGATATCATGTCAATTAGGTATCAAGTGATAACAGGTTAAGTACCTGTGTCAGATATCAAATATCAGGGATCAGGTGTGAAGTATAAACATATTGGTACCAGGTAATTAACATGTCGGTATTAGGTGAGTTGAATACAGAATTACAACATCATATATCAGGTAATCATCTGGTCATGTAACATGATAGTAGAATAGTATAGGTAAACATTTCAAACTCTTCACAATCATATTTATAACAATAATAGATCATCTATTAATTAGCTATGTGAAGCCGAGCGAAGCGGGAGCGTATCTAGGCATATCCAATGCAAACATAATATCAGTTAAAAAGTTATGATAACAGTCAACAAGTATTCGTGTAACATGTTAATATTAGAAATCACTCGCATATCATATATCAACTCGCATAACGATGTATCATGTTGTAAAAGCTATTCATAAATTTATATCAAGCCCTAAAATAGAATTAACAAGGCATGAAGCAACACAAAAAAAGTACTCGCCAAAAATCACTGAAAAATATCGTAAAATCCCGAAATACCAAAAACACGTGCACGTCACCAATCTATATATAAAATATATATAATTTATATATATATACATATATATTAATTAATATTATTTTATTGAGAGAGAATGAGAGAGGAGAGAGAGGAATCATTAGAGGGAAAGAAGGAGATTACAAGAAAGAGAGAGTTAGAGAGAGAACCTAGAGAGATAGAGTAGTAGGAAAGAAAGGGGGTTATACTAGAACAGTAGGAAGGGTAAGGGAGAGAGTTTGATGGAAAAGAGAGGGGTAAAAGAGGAAAGAAGGAAAAAGATAGAAAGAAGAAAAGAAAGAAAGAAAGAAAGAAGGAAAGAAGAAAGGAGAGGGGGAGTGGGATGGGTGGCCGGCAGCGGCCTGGGCGGCACCGCCCCGGAGGGGCGGCTGGAGAAGGGTAGCGGCGGCGCCCCTTGGGTGATGGAGAGAGAGGGGAAGGGGAGTTGTATTGATGGTGATGTTGTTGTTGTGGTTGTTGGTGGTTATTGGAGATGGCTTAGGTGGAGTTGATGGTGGTGAGGAGGAGATGAAGGTGGTATGGTGAAGGTGTTGGTGGTGATGTGGATGATGGTGGGGTGGTGATGTGGATGTAAGTGGTGGTGAGTTTGTGGGTGGTGATGGTGGTGGATATTGGTGATGGAGTGGATGGTGTTGGTGGAATGAAGTGGAGGAGGAGGAGGTGGTGGAGGGAAAGAAAGATGGTTGTGGAGGTGGTGGAAGTGGTGGAGGAGGTGATGGATTTAGGGGAAGAAGTTAGTGGTGGTGGAGATGCTAAAGATAAGAGAAGAAATGAAATGAAAGAGAAGAAAGGAGGAGAGATAGGGAAAGTGGAGGAGGAGGGCTTGGCCAACCTGGGGCATGTCAGCGACGACGGCCAGGGCTATTATCGGCCAAGGAGGAGGGAGAGGGAAGAAGTGAGGGGTGAGAGGAGAGAAGATGAATGGGAGTGGGATAGAGAAGAAATAAGAAGGAAAGAAATAATAAAAGGAAAGAGAGAATTGATGGGATAGGGAGTGATATTAGCAGGTGATGGGATGGGAAGTGGGATGGTCAGTTGGCTGACATGTGGGAAGGGAAAAGAAAAAGAAATGAAGAAAGAAAATAAAGAGAGAAGAGAAAAAATAATATTATTTAAATAGGGTAAAAATTGACTGTTTCAGAATCGCTCTGAAAAATTCTCAAAATAGAAAATATTATTTTAAGATACTTGGTGAAATCAGATTTAAGAAATTCAATTTGATTTTTAAATTAAAAATCTTAAAATTTTCCAGCATTGTTGGTGAACACCAAAGCCGGTGAATTTCGATTAATTCAAAAAAATCTCAAAACAAATATACTTTGATAGAAAATGAGATTCTAAGAATTAATATGAAAGCCGTTTTTAAAAAATTTAACTCCATTTGAAAATTAAAAATTCGGGAATCAGTCAGCGCTGGGAGATCCTCGCAAAGTTCGGTTCCCCTCGGATATGGATGCTTAGCCAGGAAATCCGCCACCGCTTATCCCTTTACGGCTTTTTGTGGTAAAAAGCGCATTTCATATTGGGATAGCAGTATGGCCCATTTTGCCAGTCGGCCGTTTAACGATGATGGCTTTGTCATGAGCAACCTTAAGGAGTTAACCTTTGATATGACGTTTATAGTTTAGCCTACCAGATAGTGTTGCATTTTCTGAGCAACGAACACCAATGCCAAACATTCCTTCTCGATTGGGTTGTATCGATGCTACCCCGATCATGGTTCTACTCAAATAATAGATTACATGTTCGCGTCCTTGATCATTGTTCTGGGCTAGCAAAGCTCCTAAAGAACGATCCATTGCTCGGACATATATTAGGAAAGGTTTTTCGGATACCGGAGCTGTAAGGACTGGTAGTTGTGTGAGGTACTGTTTAATTTCCTCAAACGTTTATTGGCAAGCATTGTCCCAAATGAACGAGACACCCTTTTTCATTAATTTGTTAAAGGGTTGGCATCTTCCGAAGAGATTTGAGATGAACCTTCGGATGTATGCCAATCGTCCTTGCAATCCCCTGAGTTCTCTGATAATCTGTGGAGGTTGCATCTCCTGAATGGCGCGAACCTTTTCTGGGTCCAAATGAATTCCTGTAGAAGTTACCACAAACCCTAGGAATTTGCCGCTGGCCACCCCCAGGAAGGATTTGGTGGGGTTCATCTTCAACTGATGGGCCCGCATGATGTCAAAGATAGCCTTTAAATCGGCTATGTGATCACCTTTGGCGCGGCTTTTTACTGCAATGTCATCAACATAGCATTCCACCGTTTTGCGCATGCGTTCGTGAAAAATGGCATTCATGGCCCTTTGATATGTCGCCCCCGCATTCTTTTGTCCGAAGGGCATGACAGTGTAGCAGTATACCCCCAGTGGTATCCTGAAAGAGGTATGCTTTTCATCATCAGGATACATTTTGATTTGGTTATACCCTGAGAATCCATCCATGAAGGACATCCGCTCGAATCCACACGTACTGTCAATCATGACATCCGTGATTGGAAGTGGGAATTCGTCTTTGGGACATGATTCGTTTAGATCGTGAAAGTCAATGCAGATCCGGATCTTTCCATTCTTTTTGGCAACGGGGACGATATTAGCTACCCAATCAGGATGTTGTTCTTCCCTAATGAAGCCAAAGTCTAAGTTTTTTGACTTCTGACTGAATTGCCTCCATTACCTCTGGACAGAACCAACGCTGCTGTTGTTTGACTAGCTTTACATCTGAATTAATGTTGAGGCGATGCATAGCCACTTGAGGATCAAGTCCAGGCATGTCCTCGTAATTCCAGACGAAAACATCTATGTATTCTCGCACAAGAGATATTAAATCTTCTTTCTCGAAGGGCGACAAGCTTTCGCTTATAAAGATGGGCTTAGGATTAGCCTCATCTCTTAGGTTAATCTGGGCAACTTTATCCTCTGTAGGCGGCTCGCACTGTTCAAAGCGAGTATCCCAAAGGGTATTTAAGTGCTTGATCCAAGGATCTGTATCAGACTGGATCATCTCTTCATCTTTGTCTTCCAGATGGTTGGTTGAAACCATATTCAGTGAAAGTTCTCTGAAGATGTTGCCGATACTAACATCTGACTCCCACGATGATGTGCCTGATGAGTAATTATGGCATAATGACTCTTCAGACTCAGAGGCTGATGGGATCCGAGTTGACACATAGCCCAACCCCCTGCGAGTCCGATGATAATAATCAGGGGTTTTCCCTTTTGGCACAAAACATCGGAGTAGTGTTCTCTTTCCTTTACCGAAATTCAATCCTGGACCGTTTGTCAGATCATACCCCATGCTTTCCATCATTCTGAGTACATTTGGCTCATAATGACCGAACTGAGGGGGTTCCTTCTCGCTTTCTGATTCTTCACGAGACATTGGTTCGGATTTAATTCGCCCGAAAAGAATTGGTTTTTGGCCTCTCCGTCTTGCTGGAACCATGAATATTGATTCTTGCGCATCGCTGGCATCTTGGTACGTTTTGAAGGAAGACTTTACTGGTACATGCAATGACGTCAAAGCATCCATTGCCGACCAGGGGTCGCCGTCCACTTCAGTACTGGTGTCTGACGATACTAAATAAGAAGCGAACATAGAAAGATAAGCCAAATCTAACTCTTCATTAATATACCATCCGCCTACATCATTGGCGGTTATATCAACATCGAGCTTATCAATGCTCGTTACAAGTGGATCTAATTCCCACATGCACTCTTCTTTCTCTGGCTCTGTATCGGCTTCATTACCAGAGTCTGGCTTCTCTGGTTGCTGAATATCGCATCTGGATAGAGATGCTTGAGAAACGCAGGGCTGCTGGGTCCCACGTATAGAGGCACGTGTCTCGTGTCTTTGACAAAGAGCACGAACTTCGCGTTGGCGTTTGGGAAACGGTACTTCAGAAACACAAGCTTGGTGAATCTCACGTTTAGGTTGCCAAACGCGAACTTCACGTGTCTGATACGGTACAGAAGAGACGCCAGTCTGAACTTCGCGTCCCATCTCTGTTGGATAAATAGTTGTTCCAACTTGTAGTTGATGCGCACGCCGTCTCTGTCGCCGTTCAGCGTTCCGGTTACGTCGTAGGGGTTGAAGGGAACCCCCGGCAACCTGGCGCTGAGGAAGGAGTTAGATTGGCTGGACATCAGGAACGTCAACCACGCGAGTCTCCTGAGAGATGTTGACGCGGGCATTACGCATGATGCGATTTGCCATGACATCCTTCTCATCAGTCGCGTCTGAGAGGATCTCAAAGCAGACTTGAGAGCAAATCCTCGAAGAGACTCTGCGGTAGGCCCGGGCCTTAGGGCTCTTGGAGCCGTTAGGGAGGAACTCTTCATACTTCGCCTGGTCAAATTTCACGACAAGTGATTCGACCGTTTTCCCCATGTAGATGACGTCACCTTGCGCCACCACTTGCTCGTCAGTAGAGAAAGCAGTCCCCAGCAGAGTCACCATCTCTTGTACGGTGGGAGAAGTTTCCTCGTAAAATTTTCTTGAATCAAATGAAAGATTACAGCGGATTAACACTCCGACTACAAGGGAGGGGAGATGTTTAGACTTGAATCTCCCCTTTGTTTAGTGCTGGGTTCTTGGTGTGGCGGTGGAAAGTGAATCTTGTTTTTCATTGACCGGGTGAACGTCAGGACCTCTTGGGAATCCTCTCTTTGGATGGCAGACGAAGTAACACAGCTCATGTCGACCAAGAATCTCAAAGAGATTGTAGGCGAAGATTGACTTGTACGCAGCAAGTCGCTTGAAGAGTTGAACTCTCTTTCTTTTTGGTAGAAGTCTCAGTGCTTCTACTGCTCACAAGCGAAATTCTTCTCTGAGAATTATCTGATTGACCGACCCCTTTTCCATAGCAAACGGGGCTATTTATAGAGGTTTCAGGGGTGAACGTGCCCCTAAAAACGCTCCATAATGGGGGTTAACTGCCTCATTATGTGGGCAGTGATCGACCAATAATGAGGGCAGGGTTTTAACCCTCGCGCCTTGGTGCTGCAGTGACATAGGGACGCGGGTTTCGACCCTCGCGCCTTGACGCCGCAGTGGTGCTGAGACGCGGGTTTAGACCCTCGTGCCTTGGTGCTGCAGTGAAGCTGAGACGCGGGTTTTGATCCTCGCGTCTTGACGCTGCAGTGAAGCTGAGACGCGGGTTTTGACCCTCACGTCTTGACGCTGCAGTGAAGCTGAGACACGGGTTTCGACCGTCTCGTCTTGATGTTGCGGTGATGGCTATGATTAGCCCTGCGTCTGGAGTTTGAACTCTGCTTTTTAATGACTTGTCTTTTAGTGATTTTTAGATAGTCTACAACTTGTATCTTGCGAAACATGGATTCCAAAAGTGTGTGTTTTAAGGCACATTGGCTCAAATTGGAGCCCAAACATTCAACACTCTTCTTAAACAAACAAATATCATTTTCAATTATTGAAGAGGTGGTGCATGCAATGGATATACTAGGTGGTGAAGCTATACTAGCATGACAAACATGTGTATCTAATCATTTTTCAAAGATTTATTTTCATTTAAGCAAACTTCTAATTCTTTTGAAATCAAATCAATTTTGTTATTCAAAGAGACATTTTCTTTTACAACAAAATCAAGTTTTGAAGTTAAAGTCTTATTTTTCTTCAAAACAATTTCACAATCATTTTTATTTTTCAAAATTTCACTTTCTTTTAATACAAGTTCAAGTTGGGATTTCAAAGAGTGACACTCATTTGAAATCTCAACCTTCTCTTGTAAAGCCAAATCAAGTTTTGAACACAAATCTTTATTTTCTTCTTTTAGTCTAAAACTTTTTTTTTTCAAAAGATTATATTTTTCTAATAATTTTTCACAAACAATTGATAGTTTTTCATTTAAAACATCGGCATCAATATGATCATCACCGGAAGAACTAGCACAATCATCTAATTGAGATTCCGAATATACCTCAAGGGAGTCATTCCCTTGGACCATGTAGTAATGTTGGTCGGACACATCTCCACTAGATTCCTCCACAATGGTTGGTGTTTGAAGCTTAAAGGAGGTCAACGTGTTCCACACTGCAAAGGCGGAATCACAATGAGAAACCATACGCAAATATTCTTTATTAAGTGTGCTTCTAAGTGCCTCAAGAGCTTGTGCATTGGCCTCTATATGCTTGCTATTACCAAGATAGGATTTCTTGGTAGCGGCAAGGAAAACATGCAAACCTATGGTCTTGAGATACATACTCATCTTAATCTTCCATACGTCGATCTTAGAAACATCAAACATAAGAGGGGTCAAGCAATCCATGAGTGTGTGCAAACAATATAAGTGTGATGCAAATGTAAATCTAGATTAGCTAACCAAGATCACACTCCTAGGTGGTTAAACGTAATATCAGGAGTGTAGGCTCTGATACCAATTGAAAGTACACCTAGAGGGGGATGAATAGGTGTACGGCTAATCTAAGACAAATAATATGAAATTTAAAAACTAATTGCAACACACTTCGTGTAACCAAAGAGTGTAGCCGAATTCTTGGTGAAGGGCTCTGGACTAACTCCTCTTGATTCCTCTGAATAAGAGTTAAGGTGCTATATGAAGCTCTCTTAGTTAACACAAGTTTGGCACACAATCAAACCAAGCATGTATATAATATAACAATATGAATCAATGTACAATGTAAGAGAGAGAGAGAGAGATTTAGAGAAAGTGATCAAACGCAAACACCGAGATATGTTTCGAGATTCGAGCACATAGCTCTACGTCCCCGCCCTCACACAGAAGGATTTCCACTAACTTGTCCATACAGGACTTCCCACACAGGGAACCTCCACTGAGGATTTGGGTAAATACAAACCGGGAGTACACAACTCCTCTCTCCAACAATACATACAACCTCTACACTTAGAGGCAAGGCACAAAAACAAATCACCTCTACACTTAGAGGGATAGGCACAAAGCCACACAAGCAACAATCACCTCACACTTGAGGGATTTCAAACCATCTCCACCTCTCACTAGAGGGATATCACAAATCAAGGAGGATTACAACTTGGTGGTCTATCTCAACCACAAACAAAAAACTGTATTTTTCAAAACTTAAATTTTTGAAATAGAAATCCGATTTTTCCAAAACACATGTAAATACAAAAACATGATATTTAAACAACTTTTAAGCATATAGTATATGGATAGAATCCAATATACATGAAAGGTATTATATCTATGTTTTTGACATGAAATCCAAAAATAGGTTTTGTCTAAATACAAAACTCCAAATACGTGAATAGCCTATCAAAATAAGTTTTTCTAAATAGATGAAGCATAGATGTATATAGATTAAATCTAATATACATTAAACCATGTAAACTTGTTTTGATTCTATCTATTCATAAAAACCAAGATTGGTTAAACCAAAAACCGAGATCCAAAACATGAAACTTAAAACAAGTGTGTGTGTTGTGAACTTGAGTATATCACACTATCTAATCTTTACATAGATCTAAACAATCTTAAACTAAAACAAACCGAAGCCTTCTTGTAGAACGCCATCTCCAAGTCGACTCGATCCAAACGTGATCTCCCGAGCTTGACTCCATCCAAGTACTAGATGAGAACTTGACGCTCGAGCTCTTGAATCACTAGTGAAAGCTCCAAAACACCTTTGTTGAAGCTAATCACCTGCTAATATCTTGATCAAATATCTGAAACTAAATATCACAAGATTATTAGTAAACTATAACTACATGAGTTAATCATCATCAAAACTAGAGAGGAAAGCCTCTGGGCCAACAAACCTGAGAGTAAGTTCTTAATGTTGAGTGACCAAGAACTTATGAATTTCTAGCCTCAGCCCCTTTTGGAATCGATTAGCTAGTATTTTTCCTCTGCTAACATGTATGGAGCGAACCGACTCAGCCTCAAGAACTCTGTAGCATACTCATCCACCATCCGACTCCCTTGTCATAAATTGATGAATTGTTGCTCCATATCCCTCCTAGCAGTTTTAGGGAAGAACCGCTTATAGAAGGCTCCCTTATCGTAAGTTGATGAATTGTTGCTCCATCTCCCTTCTAGTAGTTTTGCGGAAGAACCGCTTATAGAAGTTCTCAAAGAGCCTTTCCTATGTGATAGGCCTCTCTAATCCTTCCTCCTCAGCGAGCCACCATCTTTGAGCCACATCAGCCAGTTGGACCTTGACTACCTCCACTTGTTCCTTCGTGGGAACATGAGCTGCATTTAGAAGTGTAGGCTGTCTAAAAATCATTAAAGACACGTTGTTAAAAGCAGAGTCCCAAGCTCCAGACGCAGGGCTAAGCACTGCAGCACCAAGGCGCGTGGATCGAAACCCACGTCTCAGGCAGCACTGCAGCACCAAGGCGCGAGGGTCGAAACCCGCGTCTCAGCAGCACCAAGGCGCGTGATCGAAACCCGCGTCTCAGCAGCACCAAGGCGCGTGGATCGAAACCCGCGTCTCAGCATCAAGGTACAAGGCTCGACAGCCGCGTCTCAGCATCAAGGCGCGAGGATTGAAACCCGCGCCTCAGTTGTAACTGCCCTGGTTATGGGGCCAGTCATCACCCACATAGCGAGGAAGTTAACCCCTCATTGTGGAGTGTTTTTAGGGGGCACGTTCACCCCCTAAAACCTCTATAAATAGCCCAGTTGCTACGAGGACTGGGGGACCAAAAAGAGGACGGAGAAGAAAAAGAGAAGAAAAAAAAAGGAAGCGGACACACAGGCGCGGGCACAGAGAGAAAGAGAGTCCAACTCTTCAGCTAACTTGCTGTGTTCAAGTTAGTGTTTGCCGACAATCTCTTTGAGAGTTTTGGTTGACAGAGCTGTGTTACTCCGTCAACCACCCGAAGAGAAGAGCCCCGGAAAGATCTCAACGTTCACCCGATCAACGGAGAACAAGATTCACTCTCCACCGCCACTTCAAGAACCCAGCCTTAAACAAAGGGAGGATTCAAGACTCAACATCCTCCCTCCCTTGTAGTCAGAAAACTGTTTTGTTGTAATCTTTCAATTGATCCAGGAAATTTTACTCCAAATTTGATTTTCTATGCGCGTAGAAGAGATGGCGACTCCGCTGGGGACTACATTTGTTACTGACGAACAAATCGTGGCGCAAGGTGACGTCCTCTATAAGGGAAAGATGGTCGAATCGCTTGTCGTCGAGTTCGACCAGGCAAAGTATGAAGAATTTCTCTCTTCCGGCTCCAAGAGCCCAAAGACCCGCGTCTGCCGCAGGGTCTCTATGGGGACTTGCCCCGAAACCCGCTCTGAGACTCTCTCAGGCGCGGCTGCTGTAAAGGGTGTCGCGGCCAACCGCGCCATACGAGATACACGCGCCAACGTCTCTCAGGAGACCCGCGTGGTCAAGCCCTCTGGTGTCCAGCCAGTTCACCCTCTCCCTCAGCACCAAGTCGTCGTTGGTTTCTCTCCACCTCCACGACGCAACCGAAACGCTGAGCGCCGATAGAGGAGGTATGCGCGTCAGCTGCAAGTTGGAACTTCTGATCGTCCAACTGAGGCAGGTCGCAAGGTTCAAACTGGCGCCTCAATTGCGCCGTATCCAGCACGCGAAGTCCGCGTTTGGCGGCCCAAACGCGAGACTCCCCAAGTTAGCTCCTCTAAAGCTCCACTCACCAGACGGCAAGACGAAGCTTGCGCGCCTCATCAAGCACAAGAAGCGCGCGCCTCTAGGCGTAAGGCCCAGTAGCCCGCTCTCTTTAAGTGTCTCTGCTCCGACGCACCAATCAGCAACGCGACATTCGCGTCTCTTCTCAGCAGAGACGCCAGACACGCATCCTAAAGCCGCGACGCGAGAACTGCGTCTCTGAATCCTGCGTCCAAGCTGTACAGAGCAAGGATGCCTCCCGCCCTTGGCACTACGAGGCTAATCTCTTTGATCCTCCTCCCACGGATCTGAGGGATTACTTGATGAAGAAAAGAAGTGCTAATCGAATCACTTCATCATGTTGTTGCGAACGGCTCATCTCTATGCTCTCTGAGTGCCGTTGTGATTCAGGTGTGAACCAGCAGTCTTTAGTTAGACAGCTGACCCTGATTTCCCCATCAGCCAAAAGAAGATGCTCTCACAGGCGGAGGATCTTCTCTGACACTGAATATCCCGAGCTCACTGCTAACATTGCGAGCAGGAGTAGGGGAAAATAACCTGTAGTCAGTTCCGAGGATGAATCTGACTCTGAACCGGAAGGAGTGTACCGAAACACTCGCACCCGGACCGGGCCATTCCCCCGATTGACTATAATGCCCTAGCCCGGGGCATTGAGATTAATGACTCGCAATGTTAGCAGAGTCTCAAGTTCCCCCGCTATTGCATGTAGGCTGTCTAAAAATCACTAAAAGACAAGCCATTAAAAAGCAGAGTCTCAAGTTCAAGGCGCGTGGGCTCGACATCCGCGTCTCAACATCAAGGCGCGTGGGCTCGACATTCGCGTCTCAGCATTAAGGCGCGTGGGCTCGACACCCGCGTCTCACCATCGAGGCGCGTGGGCTCGATACCCGCGTCTCAACCTCAAGGCGCGTGGGCTCGACACCCGCGTCTCAACATCAAGGCGCGTGGGCTCGACATCCGCGTCTCAGCATTAAGGCGCGTGGGCTCGACACCCGCGTCTCACCATCGAGGCGCGTGGGCTCAATACCCGTGTCTCAACATCAAGGCGCGTGTGCTCAACACCCGCGTCTCAACATCAAGGCGCTTGGGCTCGACACCCGCATCTCGATTATAACCGCCCTGGTTATGGGGCCAGTCACCGCCCACATAGCGGAGAGGTTAGCCCCTCATTGTGGAGCCTTTTTAGGGGGCACGTTCGCCCCTGAAACCTCTATAAATAGCCCCGCCGCTATGAAGAGGAGGAGACACGACAGAAAAAGGAGAGAGCTCAACTCTTCAGCAAGCTTGCTACGTACAAGTTGCCCTTTGCCTACCTTCTTTTGAGAGTTTTGGTAGACAAGAGCTGTGTTACTCCTTCTACCAACCAAAGAGAAGATCCCTGACGATCCCGACGGTCATCCGGTCAACAGAGAACAAGATTCACTCTCCACCGCCACACGAAGAACCCAGCATTAAACAAAGGGAGGATTCAAGACTCAACATCCTCCCTCCCTTGTAACTGGAAGGGAAACAGTTTTGTTGTAATTTTTCATCTGATTCAAGGAAATTTTACAGCACCTCTTTTCTTTTTTTTCTGGCGCGTACAAGAGATGGCGACTCCGCTGGGGACTACATTTGTCACTGATGAGCAAATCGTGGCACAGGATGACGTCCTCCGTAAGGGAAAGATGGTCGAATCGCTCATTGTCGAGTTCGACCAGGCGAAGTACGAAGAGTTTCTCTCTTCCGGCTCCAAGAGCCCAAAGACCCGCGTCTGCCGCCGGGTCTCGACGGGGAATGGCCCCGAGGCCCGATCTGTGGCTCTCTCGGGCGCTGCTGCTGCCAACTGTGCCAAGCAAGGTACACGCGCCAACGCCTCTCAGAAGGCCCGCGTGGTCCCAGGCACAACTGCCTTTGCGACCAACCGCATCGCACAGAACACCCGCGTCAGCGTCTCTCAGGAGACCTGCGTAGTTAAAATCTCTGATGTTCAGCATCAGGATGTTGTTGGTCTCTCTCCACCTCCGCGACGCAACTGGAACGCTGAGCGTCGACAGAGGAGACGTGCGCGTCAGCTGTAAGTTAGAACCTCTGGTTGTCTGACTGAGGCTGGACGCAGCATACAAACTGGCGCCTTGCTCGCGCCCCGCGAAGTCCGCGTTTGGCGGCCCAAACTCGAGATTCCTTCAGTTAGGTCCTCTGAGGACCAACTCACCAAACGCCAAGGTGAAGCCTCTGCGCCTTGTCAAGCACAAGAGGCACGCGCCTATAGACGTGGGGCCCAGAACCCCACTCTCTCTCAAGTGTCTCTACCCTGACACACCAAGCAGCAACGCGACAGGCGCGTCTTGTCTCAACAGAGACGCCAGACGCGCGCTGAACAGTTGCGGCGCGAGAACCGCATCCCTGAAGCCTGCGTCCAGGCTGTACGGCACATGGATGCCTCCCATCTTCGACGTTGCGAGGCTAATCTTTTCAATCCCCCTCACATAGATTTGAGGGATTATTTGACGAAGAAAAGAAGTGCCAATCAGGCCACTTCGTCGTGTTGCTGCCAACGGCTCATCCATATGTTCTTTGAGTGCCGTTGCGGATCAGGCGTACATCAGCAGTCTTTAGTCAGACAGCTGACCCTGATTCGCCCGTCAGCTAAAAGAAGACGCTCCCACAGAAGGAGAACCTTCTCTGACGTTGAGTACCCGGAGCTCACTGCAAATATGACAAGCAGGAGCAAGGGAAAACAACCTGCAGTCAGCTCAGATGAGTCTGACTCTGAACTGGAAGGGGTTTATCAACACACTCGCACCCGGACTGGGGCCATTCCCCCAATTGACTATAATGCCTTAGCCCATAGCATTAAAGTGAATGATTCTCACTTCGCCATAGCGGAATCGAGGGCTTCGTACTCTTCCGTCGAGAAGGAGACCTCCGCCTACATGACAGGCACTCCTGAGGAGACGGCTAAACGTTTAGAACAGATCTAGAAGGCACAAATGGATATGATTCTTTCTCAGCAGGAATCTATCAACTCCCTTAAGCAGGCGATTGCACAGCTGCTCGAAGGCAGGAGGAGGTCTCCTCCTAAAAAGTCAAAGGGCAAAGGGAAAAAGGAGAAAGTTCATCTTCTGAACCTTCTGAGGAGACGCGGCGATCTACTTCCGGCTCGTCCAAGTCCTCGTCGCAAGTAAAGGGCGACCAAGACCCGGGGAAGGCTCATGCTAAAAGAATGAGTCAACTGGAGCGACGCCTCGAAGCCCTTGCCAATCGCAAAGACCACCAAGAAGTAGGAGTGGTCCGGCCCTATCCGGCTGAGTGGGATTTAGTTCCATACCCTCCTAAGTTCAAGGCTCCAACCCTCCAAGCATTCGACAGGACGGGGTCACCCAACCAGCACATCTACTACTTCAAATCCCAAACCGGGAATGTAGTAGACAACAATGCTATCCTGGCGCGTCTGTTCATCGGCACCCTGAAAGGGTTGGCCTTTGAATGGTTCATGAAGCTCCCAGAAGGTTCTATCAAGAACTGGGGCGATTTGGAGAAGCTGTTCTTAACACGCTTCTTCGAAGATGATTCGGAAGTCACGATGCCCACCCTTTTGGCTACTAAACAGCGAAAGGGAGAGTCCGTTAAGTCTTTCGTGGAAAGGTTTCGGAACGTGGCACTCCGGTGTCCAAGCGGTATGACCCAGGCCACCTTGGTGGAAACATGCCTCCACAATCTCCAAACCTCACTTCTTGCTCAAATAGGAGTTGCTGAAAGTCGCACCTGGAAGCAATTAGTCCAACAAGGTGAACAGGCTGAGGAGATTGTCGCCCGCGTCAGAGCGGAGGAAGGTAAGCCTAGGCCAGAAAGGTCGGCAAGGCGTGCGCCAGACACATCCCTCCAAACAAAGCGGAAGGATAATTTGGCAACGGAGACCACATCTCCCACCAAACCTCAATCAGGCAAGGCGAGTGGCTCTTCAAGCCAGCCACGCGCCAACAAACAATATTCCTTCAAGGAGGAACATGTCGCTCTTTAAACTACTCAACAAGAGCAACCGACTGAAGCTCCCTGAAGCTCGACGCCCCGAGGAAGTCGACAAGACCGACAATCCCACCTATTGCTTGTACCACAGGATGCTGGGGCACCCTACCAAAAGCTGCTATGTCTTCAAGGACATCCTTCAAGCTCTGATTGACGCGGAGGTGTTGAAACTCCGACCAGAGCAGAAGATGGTGACGGCTAATGTGACGTCGGTTCTCCAGTTCGAAAGACAACCCCCGACACCCTCTGGAGTAGTCCCTATCCCAAGAGGAGAGCTGAGAGTGGTCAACACAGACCCTCACCAGCAGCAAGCGAAAGGCTTGGTACCCGTTCCTATACCTCAAGGGGAAATCATGTGGGTCCACCCTGACCTTGTCAATGAACAGCAATGGACTACTGTGACCAATAGGAAATCCAAAAGCAAGGCAAAGGCCTCATCCTGCAATGTGGTGGGTGCCTCCTTTTGAGAAGCCGAGACTGATGTTCCCTTGTTAACCGACTCAGAGGAGGAAACAATAGTCTTGGCCGCAGAGCCCAACCAACCGATGGCGGGAACCCGTTCGGGACAGCCGTACTTGAAGCAGTATGGCGAGATGGCGGTAGTCCCTCCACAACCAGCTGCAGAACTAACCAAGCCCTCCACAAGACAACCTGTGGAGAAACAGAAAGAAACTCGGTTTTCTCGAGTTCTTTCGAAAGGTATGGCGGAAGGATCCACGACACCTTGCCGCTTTGATGTCCTGGCTCAACTAGCCAACATCCCGGCACGCATTACCTTGTATGAACTTCTTAGACTATCAAAGTCGACCAGAGAAGCTCTACAAGAAGCTCTGGCAAATGCCGAGGTCTTCATGACCCAGGTGCCGAAGGAGGAAGATGTAGAGGATTGCCTCCACACCTCCCCAAATGCTCCCTGCATTACCTTCACAGCAGATGATATGCAGGTTAAAGGGAAGCATGATCGACCCCTGTACTTCACAGGGTATATTGGATCGTCTGAGGTGGACCGCATTCAGGTAGATCCAGGGTCCGCGTTGAGCATCATGCCTCGCCGGGTCATGCAACATCTGGGCATCCCCACCTATCGTCTGAGCCCTACTCAGACAACTATCTATGGGTTCAATGCCAACCAGACCCGTCCGATGGGGAAAATCAAGCTCAAATGTCAGATTGGAAGCCTCAAGTTGGAAGTGACATGCTACGTCATCAACGCCGACACTTCCTACAATTTATTGCTGGGACGATCGTGGATTCACCGTAACTCCATCGTTCCCTCCACTCTCCACCAAGTCATGAAATACATTGACGGGAGTGAAAAGCTGCAGACGTTGATTGCCGAAAGGTATCCGTTCAAAGGGGTCGAGAATTATTTCACCGACTCTTTGTTGTACCAAGATCCGGTGGAGACGGATGAAGTCCCGCGACCAGAGGAGCCAGACTCTGGTAACGAAGCTGACACCGAGCCCGAGAAAGAAGAGTGCCTGTGGGAGTTAGAACCACTTGTAAAGAGCACTAATAAGCTCGATGTTGATAATACCACCGACGATGTAGGCGGTTGGTATATTAATGAAGATTTAGATTTTGCGTATTTTTCTGTGTTTGCTTCTGATTCAGTACCATCAGACACTAGCACCGAAGTAGACGATGACCCCTGGTCAGCAATAGATGCTTTGACATCGTTGCATGCACCAGTGAAGTCGTCCTTTGAGACATACCAAGATAATGATAATGCGCAAGAATCTATATTTATGGTTCCAGCAAGACGGAAAGGCCAAAAGCCAATTCTTTTTGGGCGAATCTCGTCTGAACCAATGCCCCGCGAAGAATCGGAAGGCGAGGAAGAATCCCCTCAGTTCGGTCATTATGAACCAAAAGCACTCAAAATGATGAGATGCATGGGGTATGACCTGACCAACAGACCCGGGTTGAACTTCGGCAAAGGAAGGACGACGCTGCTTCGATCCTTTGTGCCGAAAGGGAAGGCCCCGATTATTATCATCAGACGCGCCGGGGGTTGGGCTATGTATCAACTCCGGTCCCATCAGCCTCCGATTCTCAAGAATCGTCGAGCAACGATTACTCTTCAGACACATCATCTTGGGAGTCAGATGTCAGTGTCGGCAACATCTTCAAGGAACTTGCAGTGAATATGGTTTCGACAAGCCACCTGGAAGATGGAAATGAAAAAATGATCCAATCTGATACAGATCCTTGGATCAAACATTTAAATGCTCTTTGGGACACTCGCTTTGAACAGCGCGAGCCACCCACAGAAGACAAGGTTGTTTAGATCAACCTAGGAGATGAGGCTAACCCTAAGCCCATCTTCATAAGTGACGGCCTGTCACCTTCGGAGAAAAAGGATCTAATATCTCTTGTACAAGAGTATATAGACGTCTTCGCCTGGAATTATGAGGACATGCTAGGACTCGATCCTCAGGTGGCTATGCACCGCCTCAACATCAATCCGGATGTAAAGCCTGTCAAACAACAGCAGCGACGGTTTCGTCCAGAAATAATGGAGGCAATTCAATCAGAAGTCAGAAAACTTATTGATTCTGGCTTCATCAGGGAAGAACAACATCTCGACTGGGTAGCCAACATCGTCCCCGTCGCCAAGAAGAACGGGAAGATCCGGATCTGCATCGACTTTCGTGATCTAAACGAGGCTTGCCCCAAAGATGAATTCCCATTGCCAATCACAGATGTCATGATTGACAATACTTGTGGATTCGAACGAATGTCCTTCATGGACAGATTCTCAGGATACAATCAAATCAAAATGTATCCTGATGACGAAAAGCATACCTCCTTCAGGACACCTCTAGGGGTATATTGCTACACCGTCATGCCCTTCGGACTGAAAAATGCAGGGGCAACATACCAAAGGGCCATGAACGCCATTTTCCATCAGCAAATATGCAAAACGGTGGAATGTTATGTTGATGACATCGCGGTAAAATGCCGCACTAAAGGAGATCACATAGCGGACCTGAAGGTGGTCTTCGACATCATGCGGGCTCATCAATTGAAGATGAATCCCACAAAGTCCTTCCTGGGGGTGGCCAGTGGCAAGTTCTTAGGATTTGTTGTAACATCCACCGGAATTCACTTGGACCCGGAAAAGGTTCGCGCTATCCAGGAGATGCAACCCCCGAGAAATCTCAAAGAACTCAGGGGATTGCAGGGACGATTGGCGTACATCCGCAGGTTTATCTCAAACCTCTCCGGAAGATGCCAACCCTTCGCTAAGTTAATGAAGAAGGGTGTCTCATTCATTTGGGATGACGCTTGCCAACAAGCGTTCGAGGAAATCAAGCAATACCTCACCCAACCACCAGTCCTTGCAGCTCCGGTATCCGGAAAGCCTTTCCTGGTGTACGTCCAGGCAATGGATCATTCTTTGGGAGCTCTATTAGCTCAGAATGATGATCACGGACGTGAGCAAGCAATCTACTATCTGAGTAGAACAATGATCGGAGCCGAACATCGGTATAACCCGATCGAGAAGGAATGTTTGGCATTAGTGTTCGCTATTCAGAAAATGCGGCACTATCTGGTAGGCCAAACTATAAACGTCATATCAAAAGTCAACCCCCTGAGGTTACTTATGACTAAGCCTTCATCATTAAATGGCCGGCTAGCAAAATGGGCCATATTGCTCTACCAATATGAGATGCATTTTTTACCACAAAAGGCCATTAAGGGACAAGCAGTGGCGGATTTCCTAGCTGAGCACCTAGATCCGAGGGCAGTCAAAGTCTACGAGGATCTCCCAGATGAAGTTGCTGAAGTCTGCCTGACTCAGACATCGTTCGAAAGTCAAGTATGGCAACTTTTCTTCGACGGTGCATCAAGAACAAGCCCAAAGGGACGTGTAGTAGCGGGGTAGGAGTAGTACTCGTATCCCCACAAAATTATGTGATTCCCCGAGCTGTCTCATTAACTGAGCCTTGTTCCAACAATGTGGCGGAGTACAACGCTCTTTTGATTGGGATGCAATTCGCCGATGAGATTGGCGTTAAAAATCTCGAGGCATACGGCGACTCTAAACTCATCGTCAGCCAAGTTCGCGGGGAGTACGAAGTCGGACATGAGGACCTAGTACCCTACCACAACGTAACTATCCGCATGGCCGAGGGGTTTACAAGCTTCTACATCGACCATGTACCGCACAGGCAAAATGCGCACGCGGATGCACTCGCATCTCTCGCGGCCTCCTTAGCTCTTCCAGCTGGAGCAATGGAGAAGATATTCGTCTACAGCCACGACCTGTATTGCCCGAGAAATGCTCTCGAGGGCTATCAGGAGTCAAAGGGAGATTGTCATGGCAAAGAAGCACTGGAATTGTCAACTAGTCCAGAGCTTAAAGACTGGCGATTCCCCTACATTGATTTCGTCTTATACGATATTCTGCCTGAAGACACCAAAGAGGCGGCTGCCATTCGAAAGAAAGCCCCCAAATTCTATTATAATGCGATTACGCGAACATTGTATCATCGATCGCATGACGAGATCTTGCTCCAGTGCCTCTCACCAAAAGAGCCCAAGAGGTATTGAAAGAAGCCCACGACAGTATGTGTGGAGCCCATCAACCTAGCCCAAAACTGGCACATCGACTCCAAAGATTGGGTTACTATTGGCCCAAGATGGTTGCCGACGCCGTCACCTATGCTAAAAGATGCCACGCTTGTCAAGTGCATGGGGATTTCATCCATCAAGCACCAGGGTATCTCCACTCTACAACCTCTACCTGGCCATTTGAAATGTGGGGGATGGATGTGGTTGGCCCTATCAGCCCACCATCATCAAAAGGACATCGGTTCATTTTGACAATAACCGATTATTTCTCTAAGTGGGCTGAGGCCATTCCTTTGAAGGAGGTCAAATCGTCGAACGTGATCAAGTTCGTGAAACATCACGTTATTTACCGTTTCGGTGTACCTCGGCGAATTGTCCATGACAATGGACCTCAGTTCATCAGCCAGGCTTTCCAGAGATTCTGCGCTAAGTTCAGAATCCAGAGTGTGTCCTCAACGGCATACTATCCTGCCGCTAACGGCCTCGCAGAAGCTTTCAACAAGACCATTGGTAAGCTTCTCAAAAAGTTCGTCTCAAAAAGTCAACGGGACTGGGACGACAAACTAGGTGAATGCTTATGGGCCTATCGCACAACTGTGCGAACCCCAACTAAAGCTACGCCATTTTTTTGGTATACGGGTGTGAAGCCGTGCTCCCACTGGAAATCCAAATTCCATCCCTACGCGTCTCCTTGACAGCGGAGATGACAACAGAGGAGAAGCATCGACAGCGACTCCAGGAACTGGAGGCCTTAGATGATAAACGTCTGCAGGCCCAACAACAAATCGAGCTCTACCAAGCTCGTATTACCAGAGCCTTCAACAAGAAAGTTAAAATGCGAACTTTCAAGAAAGGCGATCTTGTCTCAGCCGTCAGAAGACCCATGGTAATGACGCACAAGACAAAAGGAAAATTCCAACCCAAATGGGAAGGACCATTTGTAGTAGAGTCAGTCTACTCAAATGGGTCATATCGCCTCATAACCTCAAATGGCGATACACTCATGATGCCGATCAATGGCAGGTTCCTGAAGAAATACTATCCTTAGATGGTATTCTTCCGCTGATCAAGTTAAAAGTACACCTCTGATCAAAGTAAGAAGAATTTCTTCATTATAACATCCGACGCCCCCGACGGCTAAGGATAGAGGAAAATGTTGGCTTCTAAGCCCAACATAAGTCTTCGACAACTCATCATGCTGAGGGGAATAGCATGGCTAGCCCAACTCAAACGGTAGTTGGTAAAGGCACCTCAAATCCGTTGATAGCTGAGGGTTTGCTAAAAATCCTAAGTGGACTTGGCTCCACTCCTTCCTCCAAAATCCCTTACCAATTCTCATATACAGAATGGTAGGTCTACAAAATACAACCATTACTAGGTTAACACTATACCTCTGGTAATGGAAACTTTTCAATATTCCTTGTCGAGTACAAATTTTGTTTGTCAACTCTACACGGAGTATCAAACTTTCAAATTTGCCAAGTTAACACTATACCTCTGGCACTTCAAATTTTCACTTGTCAGTTCTCACTAATAGAATGACAGGTCCTCAAATTGCTCTTATCATGAGTCAATCTTTGTCAAGTTAATACTACACCTCTGACAAATTACTGTTAAAGTTTAACACCACACCTCTAAACAGTAATCAGGTTTCTGTCAGGTTTAATATTACACCTCTGACAGTCACTTTTCTTCAGACTTCCATATCGAAGCTGAAATGGATGATGCTAAGTTAACATTACACCTCTAGCATCAAGTCATTGCTAAGTTAAACAATACACCTATGGCCATGACTTTCCTCGGACTTCCTTATACAAGCCGAGATGACCAATGCCAAGTTCAACATTACACCTCTAGCATTACCCTCACTGTCAAGTTAAACATTACACCTATGACAGTGACACTTCTGAGTTAAGTTAATATCACACCTCTGACTCACATCCTTGTCAAGTTAACATTACACTTCTGACAAGACCACTTTCAACCCGTTAAGTTAATATCACACCTCTAACGGTAACAAACTTTCCTAGATTCCCCACGAGTCTAGTCTCACTTGTTATTCTCTTCAACAGAATAACAAGTCTACCTAAAAACATTGTTAGTTTAATACTACACCATCAACAGTGTTTCCATCAAATCCCTAGCTGAGCTCAATCAAGTTAATCCCAAACACTTGATAAAAGTTCACCCTCCCTGGGGGTACCAATTCTACTTGTCACTTTCTCTTATAAAGTGACAGGTCCACCAAAAATTATTTCATCTCTGTCAAGTTAATATTACACCTCTGACAGTATTGTGAGAGTTCCTGAAATAGGATCTTTCCCTATAAAGTTTGACTTATTAAGATTATCATCATAATTTTGACAAAGTCAAAGATTCTTTGCTTCTATGAGTCTAACTGAAGACAAAAAGTTCAAGACAATGAAAGAGGCAAAAAGAAAAATGTCACTTTTATTTATATCCAGGCATATGAAAGTGATACAAAACGCTCTCTTATACAATAAGATTGAGTGTTACAATTAAGGAGTACAAAGAAGTCCCTCTCTCTCTCAGAGGCCGTACTCACTCCTTGAAGCCGCATCTAATTCCAAGTGCACGATGTCTGAAGAAGTGCCAAACTGTGGCGACAATTGGAGCCAGTTGCACTATGGTGCATGACGTAAACATCGGAAGAGCCCTAGCTGACTAAGCTAAGAGCAATAGTGTTCTTGAGGTTCGGTGGCAGCAGAAAGCCCTGCAACCCTTCATTCATAAGCATCTCTCTCGCCAGAAGGCCGTCCAACGAACATGGAGTGTCCTTGATGTCACTTCTGGAGTGGGAGAGGAAGAGGATCCTATCTGCCACTGTATCCACCGTAACCTCCTCGCCGCCATACTTACCCTGACCATCCCTTACCAGCAGGCATGACTGGTGCAGTGGATCTGAAGAGACCTTGGCGAGGGTTAAGTCCTCGTCAGGGACATAATATATTCCCTTGTAGACGACGAGGACCATAATATATTCCCTTGTAGATGAACATCGAACGAGTTCACCGACCGGAATATTCTTCCAGGGGCCCAGCGAACCTGAAAAAGGACAATCAAGCCTACCTAGAAGGAATAAATAAGGGGGTTAGAAAACCTGGAACTTAGTATACTTCAACAAAGAAAACTAAGTGACAGACGCGGCTATTGTCAAAGACTTTAGACGCGGGAATGAGCCCGCGCAGTGAGTCAAAATACCGCGTCAACAGAAGCAGACGCAAATCAAAACTGTGCCACACACAGGATTCAAACGCGGTTTCATTTTGCGCCCGCGCCTAAAACACAAGGCGCGAAAGGACTCAGACGCCGAAAATTGCCATCTCCCTGTTAAGGGAACAGGGGTTGCAAAATTCGGGTCTGAAACCTTCAGCCCGAGTTGGAATTCATCCAAGTCAGTGGCCTTAAAACGCGAGCTTCATGAGCAAAGTCAGCGCCAAGTGCCAAAGACTTCTGTACTCGCGTCCAGGGAAGTTTAAGTCGGCGGCGCAAATTTCAGAAGGAATGCACCAACTCAGACTTCATGAGGAAATCCAGATGATGATGATGCCAAAGTGCAAACTTGGGTGGACTAGAAACATCACGGCAAGTCGGGACGGCATACCAGCAGAGGCCTCTGTCAAGAGTTTAACTCTCTGCATTAGAATATGGACATGGAAGGTGATCAGAGAGACACTTTGTCCTGAAGAGACCAAACAGAAGCATGAAAGCTCTGGGTCATCTTCTTCCCCGGAGTCGTCTTCATCCATGAAGACAGTACCCCTGTTAGAAACTCTGAAGAAGGCGGAAGTTCTCAGAGCAATCGTTCTCTTAAAAGGGAAAATAGTCTAAGATTGGGACTGCTAAAGAAGGCGAGCCCCTATTTATAGGCCGCTCCTGGTAACCGTCATTAATGGTTCATCAATTGGAACCATCGGCCTTAATGACCGCACGATTGTCAAAGTCCAATGGGAAGCTGACGCGTGGAGGGTCGCTTCGGGAAACGTTGAAGACGCTGGTCTACAACCGCCAGCGCCAGTTTTACATTAAAGGGTATTAACGCCCAGTCCAATGAAGAACCGACGCGTGGACAACTGCTTCGGGAAACAACGGATGACCCGGTTTCCCAATCGTCAGTGAAGACTTGACGTTCAATCGTCAGTGAAGACTTGACGTTCAAAGATCTCATAAAATCTTTATGTCAGGCTGCATGTAACGTCTGGAAGTTACATCGATACGCAGATAGGAAAACCGCGTCCTGGAACCCGCATCTCCTTTTTCAGAATGAATGACGTCCACCTGCGTTCCAAAGGAAAGTCCGCGTGACTCAGAATCGCGTCCCTTTAGCAAACAGGGCCTATTTTAAGGGAAAGCACTTGACTCAGCAAAGGACTTAGTCCATTCTGAGATTAAGGGGAAAATACACAAGGCTGCATCCCTCGCGTTCGCTCGAGTCGCGTCTTCATTGGCAGGACAGACTTGCGTTACTCAAAGACCGCGTCTGAGACCGCGTCTGAGAATCAAACACGGTTTGTTTTCTGTGTTGACGGTTCTGTGTTAATGGTTCTCCTCCAAAAGATATCTTTTTGGGGTTCCATGAGCTTCCAGTAATGGTGAAGTTCAAGCCTAAACGGCGTTATACCTGAGAAAAGGACTTCCTGCGCGGAGGAACCGCCCCTCTGGGCCTCGGTGACGGTCGCTCTTGAAGAGGATGCGGTTGGCTTGGTCTTAGGTGCCATTGGTGATTAAGAATCCAGTAATGGAGATGAACAGAGAAAGAAGAACTCTTTTTCTTAAAAACTCTAAACAAATGCGCTCGGAGAAGAAGAGGTATCTCTCTGACTGTTGCCATTTATAGGCACAAGGATTCGCGAAGATACGCGGCGCGTGGCTCGATTAGTTCTGCAGCGAGTCATCGCTTGACGCGTGGAACAGATCAATTTTAATGTATCGCGAAGATCGCGCACCATGGCTCTCCAGCGAGTCATCGCTTGACGCGTGGAACAGATCATTTAATGAACCGGGAAGTCCGCGCGTCAAAAGGTGATGTCCCATCGGTCCCCCAGGCCAACTGGCAGTGCAATCATGACATGGCACAGATTCGCACCCGACGGCCGCGCCTCTTCGATGGACATGCCCGTCATCACCGCCATAAATGCATTCAAAAAGTCGCGTCTCTCTAAGAAGTTTGCGTCTTTCCAGCCCGGCTGAACATCGCGTCTGCTTTATGAAAGATCAGTCGCGTTTTCCTTTTTCAAAAGGCGCACCCCATTAAAGTCGCGTCTGTAAAGCAGCACTACCTCTGCTCTTCAAAAAGAACTGGCGTTCAGTCCTTGTTTCTGCAAATCAGTTTCAACAGTACACTGGCACAAGCAGACGACTGTCCACTCATGGCTTAAAGTGCACCCACGACAGACTTAAAGCAATCGGGGAGGTTTAGACTGTGTATCTAAACACTTAACTCGATCAACTCTGATGGCTTCAAAGAGTTCTACAGTACACTCATGAAGACCATGTTCCAGATCAGATCAAACCTGGAGCATTAACAGTCCAGTCATAGAGGTGAATTCAGCTAGAGTCCAAATTATTTCGAAATCCGTCCCAGTTAACTGCGGAATATCGAAAACTTTGGAGGGGTTCTGTCGGCTGTCTAAAAATCACTAAAAGACAAGCCATTAAAAGCATAGTCTCAAGTTCAAGGCGCGTGGGCTCGACATCCGCGTCTCAACATCAAGGCGCGTGGGCTCGACATCCGCGTCTCAGCATTAAGGCGCGTGGGCTCGACACCCGCGTCTCACCATCGAGGCGCGTGGGCTCGATACCCGCGTCTCAACCACAAGGCGCGTGGGCTCGATACCCGCGTCTCAACCTCAAGGCGCGTGAGCTCGACACCCGCGTCTCAACATCAAGGCGCGTGGGCTCGACATCCGCGTCTCAGCATTAAGGCGCGTGGGCTCGATACCCGCGTCTCACCATCGAGGCGCGTGGGCTCGATACCCGCGTCTCAACATCAAGGCACGTGGGCTCAACACCCGCGTCTCAACATCAAGGCGCGTGGGCTCGACACCCGCGTCTCGGTTATACCGCCCTGGTTATGGGGCCAGTCACCGCCCACATAGCGGGGAGGTTAGCCCTCATTGTGGAGCCTTTTTAGGGGGCACGTTCGCCCCTGAAACCTCTATAAATAGCCCCGCCGCTATGAAGAGGAGGAGACACGGCAGAAAAAGGAGAGAGCTCAACTCTTCAGCAAGCTTGCTACGTACAAGTTGCCCTTTGCCTACCTTCTCTTTGAGAGTTTGGTAGACAAGAGCTGTGTTACTCCTTCTACCAACCAAAGAGAAGATCCCTGACGATCCCGACGGTCATCCGGTCAACGGAGAACAAGATTCACTCTCCACCGCCACACGAAGAACCCAGCATTAAACAAAGGGAGGATTCAAGACTCAACATCCTCCCTCCCTTGTAACTGGAAGGGAAACAGTTTTGTTGTAATTTTTCATCTGATTCAAGGAAATTTTACAGCACCTCTTTTCTTTTTTTTCCGGCGCGTACATTGCAGAGTCGCAGGCTTCAAATTCCTCCATGGAGAAAGAGGCCTTTATATACATGACCAGCACTCCTGAGGAGACCGCTAAGCGCTTGGAGCAGCAAGCCCAGGTCCAGAAGGAACAACTCGAGATGATTCGTGCTCAGTAAGAATCTATCGACTCCCTTAAGCAGATGCTCGCACAGTTGCTCGAAGACAAGATGAAGTCAACCAACAGAGCCTCCTCTAAGAAGTCTAAAGGCAAGCGAAAAGAGGGAGAAAACTCATCTTTTGTACACCTAGAGAAGGAAGAGCAACCTACTTCTGGTTCGTCTAAATCCTCGTCGCAGGAAAAGGACGACCAAGACCAGGGAAAAGTTCATTCTAAAAGAATGAATCAGTTGGAACAACGTCTTGAGGCCCTTACCAACCGGAAAGGCCTCCAAGAAGCAGGAGTGGTCCGGCCATATCCGGCCGAGTGGGACCTGGTTCCATACCCGTCCAAGTTCAAGGCTCCAACCCTCCAAGCATTTGATGGGAAAGGTTCACCAAACCAACATATCTACTACTTTAAATCCCAAACAGGGAATGTGGTAGATAATGATGCCATTCTGGCACGCTTGTTCATCGGCACCCTAAAAGGGATTGCCTTTGAATGGTTCATGAAGCTTCCAGAGGGCTCCATCAAGAATTGGGGCGACTTAGAGAAGCTCTTCTTAATGCGCTTCTTTGAAGATGACTCGGAGGTCAACATGCCTACCCTTTTAGCCACCAAGCAGCGAAAGGGAGAGTCCGTTAAGTCTTTCGTAGAAAGATTTCGGAACGTAGCACTCCGATGCCCAAGCGGTATGACCCAGGTCACCCTGGTGGAAACATGCCACCATAATCTTCAAACTTTGCTCCTTGCCCAAATAGGAGTTGCTGAAAGTCACACCTGGATGCAGTTAATCCAACAAGGTGAACAGGCTGAAGAGATCGTCGCCCGGGTCAGGGCAGAAGAAAACAAACTCAGGCCTGAAAGGTCAACGAGGCATGCGCCAGACACATCCCTCTAAGCCAAAAGGAAGGATAACTTGCCAGCAGAGACAAAGTCCCCTGTTAAACCTCAACCGGTCAAGGGAAGTGGCTCCTTAAGCCAACCACGCGCCAGCAAGCAGCATTCCTTCAAGGATGAACATGTCGACTCGCTCTTCAAATTACTCAACAAGAGCAACCGACTGAAGCTTCCTGAAGCTAGGCGCCCTGAAGAAGTCGGTAAAACTGATAATCCCAACTACTGCATGTATCACAGGATGTTGGGACACCCCACCAAGAGCTGTTACGTCTTCAAAGACATCCTCCAGGCTCTGATTGACGCGGAGGTATTAAAGCTCCATCCAGAGCAGAAGAAGATGGCGGCCAATATGACGTCATTCCTCCAGTTTGGAAGGGAACCTCTAACACCCTCTGGAGTAGTCCCTGTCTCAAAAGGAGAGCTGAGAATGGTCAACACAGACCCTCATCAGCAGCAAGAGAAGGGCCTGGTACCCGTTTCCACACCTCAGGGAGAAGTCATGTGGGTTCACCCCGACCTTGTGGACAGCCAGCAATGGACCACTGTGACCAGCAGGAAGTCCAAAGGCAAAGCTAAAGCTTCGTCTTGTAATGTGGTTTGCGCTTCTTCTCGAGAAGCGGAGACTGATGTCCCTTCGTTGACCGATTCAGAAGAGGAGACAATAGTTCTGGCCACAGAACCCAGTCAGCTTGTGGTGAAAACCCGTGCAGGGCAGCCATATTTGAAAAAGTATGGCGAAACGGCGGTAACTCCTCCAAAACCTGCTGCAGAGCCAGCCAAACCTCCACAAAGCAACCCGTGGAGAAACAGAAAGAACTTCAGTTTTCTCGAGTTCTTTCGAAAGACGTAGCGAAAGGATACACAGCACCTTACCGCTTTGATGTCCTGGCTCAACATCCCGGCGCGGATTACGCTTTATGAGCTTCTTAGACTATCAAAGTCGACCAGAGAAGCTCTACAAGAAGCTCTGACTAATGCTGAGGTCTTCATGACCCAGGTGCCAATCGGGCCAAAGGAGGAAGATGTAGAGGATTGCCTCCACGCCTCCTAAAATATTCCCTCATCACCTTCACGGCGGATGATATGCAAGTCAAAGGGAAACATGATCGACCCCTTTACTTCGTAGGGTATATTGGATCATCTGAGGTGAACCGCATTCAGGTAGATCCCGGGTCTGCATTGAGCATCATGCCTCGCCGGGTCATGCAACATTTGAGGATTCCTACCCATCGTTTGAGTCCTACCCGGACGACCATTTATGGGTTCAATGCCAATAGTACCCGTCCAATGGGGAAGGTCAAGCTCAAATGCCAGATCGGGGACCTGAGGTCGGAAGTGACATGCTACGTCATAGATGCTAACACCTCCTACAATTTGCTGTTGGGACGACCCTGGATTCATCGTAATTCTATCGTTCCCTCTACCCTCCACCAAGTCATGAAATATATTGACGAGAGTGAAAAGGTGCGAACGTTGATTGCCGAAAGGCATCCGTTCAAGGGAGTCGAGAATTATTTCACAGATTCCCTCCTGTACCAGGACTCTGTGGAAGCAGATGAAATCCCGCAACCAGAGGAACCAGGCTCTGGTAATGAAGCCGAACATCGGTACAACCCAATCGAGAAGGAATGTTTGGCGCTGGTGTTCGCCATTCAGAAAATGTGACACTATCTGGTAGGCCAAACTATAAATGTCATATCAAAAGTCAACCC
Organism: Agave tequilana; assembly: GCA_038442645.1. Classification (NCBI taxonomy): domain Eukaryota; kingdom Viridiplantae; phylum Streptophyta; class Magnoliopsida; order Asparagales; family Asparagaceae; genus Agave; species Agave tequilana. Next base: position 32,437 of record JAVJIF010020119.1, on the reverse strand, counting down.
CTTGAGGTTACTCATGACTAAGCCTTCGTCATTGAACGACCGGCTGGCAAAATGGGCCATATTGCTATCCCAATATGAGATGCACTTTTTACCACAGAAGGCCATTAAGGGACAAGTGGTGGCAGATTTCCTGAAATCGCCGAAGTCTGCCTCACTCAGACATCGTTCGAAAGGCAAGTGTGATAACTTTTCTTTGACGGTGCATCAAGAACAAGCCAAAAGGACACATAGTGGCAGGGGTAGGAGTAGTACTCATCTCTCCACAGAACCATGTGATTCCTCGATCTGTCTCATTAACCGAACCTTGTTCCAACAATGTGGCGGAGTACAATGCTCTTTTGATTGGGATGCAACTCGCCGATGAGATTGGCGTTAAAAATCTCGAGGCATACGATGACTCCAAACTCATCGTTAGCCAGGTTCGCGGGGAGTACGAAGTCAGACATGAAGACCTAGTACCCTATTACAATGCAACTATCCACATGGCTGGGAGGATTACGAACTTTTACATTGACCATGTACCGCGCATGCAAAATGCGCATGCAGATGCACTCGCATCCCTCGCTGCCTCCTTAGCTCTTTCAGCTGGAGCAATGGAGAAGGTATTTGTCTACAGCCACGACCTGTATTGCTCGAGAATTACTCTCGAGGGCTACCAGGAGTCAGCGGCAGATTGTCAAGGCAAAGAAGCGCTTGAAGCATCAACCGGTCCAGAGCCTAGAGACTGGTGATTCCCCTACATAGATTATGTCTTATACGGCATCCAGCCTGAGGACACCAAGGAAGCGGCTGCCATTCGAAGGAAAGCCCCCAAATTCTACTATAATGCGATTACGCGAACATTGTATCGTCGATCGCATGACGGGATCTTGCTCCGCCGTCTTTCACCAAAGGAGGCACAGGAAATATTGAAAGAAGCCCACGATGGCATGTATGGAGCCCATCAACCTGCTCCAAAACTTGCATACCGACTCCAAAAGTTGGGTTACTATTGCCCAAGATGATTGCTAACGCCGTCACCTATACCAAAAGATGTCACGCCTGCCAAGTACATGGCGATTTCATCCATCAAGCACCAGGGTACCTTCACTCTACAACCTCTACCTGGCCATTTGAAATGTGGGGGATGGATGTAGTTGGCCCTATCAGCCCACCGTCATCAAAAGGACATCGGTTTATTTTGGCAATAATTGATTACTTCTCCAAATGGGCTGAGGCCGTTCCTTTGAAGGAGGTGAAGTCATCTGATGTGATCAAGTTCGTGAATTATCACGTCATTTACCGTTTCGGGGTACCTCGACAATTGTCCACGACAATAGGCCCCAGTTCATCAGTCAAGCTTTCCAAAGGTTCTGCGCTAAGTTTAGAATCCAGAGTGTGTCCTCAACGGCATACTACCCCGCCACTAATGGTCTCGCAGAAACTTTCAACAAGACCATCGGCAAACTTCTTAAGAAATTCGTCTCGAAAAGTCAATGTGACTGGGACGATAGGCTAGGTGAATGCTTATAGGCTTATCGCACAACTGTTCGAACCCCAACTAAAGCTACGCCATTCTCTTTGGTATACGGGTGTGAAGCTGTGCTTCCACTAGAAATCCAAATTCTATCTCTACGCGTCGCCCTGACAGCAGAGATGACAAATGAGGAGAAGCATCGACAGCGACTCCAAGAATTGGAAGCCTTAGATGACAAACGTCTGCAGGCCCAACAACAAATCGAGCTTTACCAAGCCCGGATTACCGGAGCCTTCAACAAGAAAGTTAAAGTACGCACTTTCAAGAAAGGCGATCTTGTCTTAGCTGTCAGAAGACCTATGGTGATGACACATAAGACAAAAGGAAAGTTCCAGCCCAAATGGGAAGGACCATTTGTAGTAGAGTCAGTCTACTCAAATGGATCATATATCCTCATAACCTCAAATGGCGATACACTCATGACGCCGATCAATGGCAGATTCTTGAAGAAGTACTATCCTTAATAGTACTCCTCCTCTGATCAAGTTAAAAATACACCCTGATCAAAACAAGAAGAGCTTCTTCATTAACATCCGACGCCTCCGACGGCTAAGGATAGAGGAAAATGTTGGCTTCTAAGCCCAACATAGGTCTTCGACAACTCATCATGCTGAGGGTAATAGCATGGCTAGCCTAACTCAAACGGTAGTTGGTAAAGGCACTTCAAATCCGTTGATAGCTGAGGATTTGCTAAAAATCCTAGGTGGACTTAATTCCGCCCTCTCCTCTAAAGTCCCTTACCAATTCTCATACACAGAATGGTAGGTCTACAAAATACAGTCGTTGCCAAGTTAACACTATACCTCTGGCACTTCAAACTTCACTTGCCAATTCTCATCAATAGAATGACAAGTCTTCAAAATTGCTCATATCGCAAATCCAAATTTGTCAAGTTAGCACTATACCTCTGACATTTTTAAATTCCACTTACCAATTCTCATCAATAGAATGGCAGGTCCTCAAATTGCTCGTATCGCAAATTAATTCTTGTCAAGTTAACATCACACCTCTGACAAATTACTGTTAAGTTCAACATTACACTTCTAACAGTAATCAAGTTGCTGCCAAGTTCAATATTAAACCTCTGACAGTCATTTTCCCTCAGACTTCCATATCGAAGCTGAAATAAACGATGTTAAGTTTAACAAACGATGTTAAGTTTAACACTACACCTCTAGCATCTAAGTCATTGCTAAGTTCAACAATACACTTAAGGCCATGACTTTCCCTCAGACTTTCTTGTTAAAGCCGAGATAACTAATGCCAAGTTCAAAACTACACCTCTAGCATTACCCTCACTGCTAAGTTAAACAGTACACCTATGACAGTGATATTTTCAGTTTTCCCATATAAAAGCTGAAATGCCTCTGAGTCAAGTCAATATCACACTTCTGACTCACATTCTTGTCAAGTTAACATCACACTTTTGACAAGACTTCATTCAACCCGTTAAGTTAATATCACACCTCTAACGGTAAAGATTTTCCTAGATTCCCCGCGAATCTAGTCTAAACTTGTTATTCTCGTCAACAGAATAACAAGCCCACTTAAAAACATTGTTAGGTTAACATTACACCGTTAACAATGTCTTCATTAACTCCCCAGCTGATCCTAATCAAGTTAAGCCTAAACCTCTGATAAAGGTTCATCTACCCTGGGGTTACAAGTTCCACTTGTCGCTTTCTTTTATAGAGTGGCAGGTCCACAAAGTTATCTTATCCCTTGTCAAGTTAATATTACACCTCTGACAATCTTGTTGAGTTCCTTGAAATGGGATCTCTCTCTACAAAATTTGACTTATTAAGATTATCATTATAGTTTTAACAAGTCAAAGGTTCTTTACTCCTATTCGTCTGATTTTTAAATATAAAAAAGGGAGTTCAAGACAATAGAAGGAGACAAAAAGAAAAGTGTCACTTTTATTTATATCCAGGCATATGAAAGTGATACAAGACGCTCTCTTATATACAATAAGATTGAGTGTTACAATATAATTAAGGAGTACAAAGAAGTCCCTCTCTCTCTCTCTCAGAGGTTGCACTCACTCCTTAAAGCTGCAGATGATTCCAAGTACGGGATGTTTGGAAGGGCGCCAAACTAGGATTGGACACTGTGGCGACGATCGGAGTTGATTGCACTACGATGCATGACGTAAACATCGAAAGAGCCCTCGTTGACTAAGAGTAATGGTGTTCTTGAGGTCTGATGGCAGCAGAATCCTCCAATTCCACCTGACCATTCGAAGTGGCAGGATACGATCCTTCGTTGATGAACATCTCTTCTGCCAGAAGGTCATCCAGTGAGCATGGAGTTTCCTCGATGTCACTTCTGGGGTAAGAGAGGAGGTTTTGAGACCTCACAGGGGATGCTACCCACCACTATATCCACCGCAACCCCCGCCGCCATACTCACTCTGACCATGCCATGCCAGCAAGCATGACTGGTGCATCGCGTCCGAAGAGATCTTGGCGAGGGTTAGGTCCCCGTCAGGGATCATGATTTCTTCCCTTGTGGACGACGGGGACCATGATTTCTTCCCTTGTGGACGAACATCGAACAAGTTCGCCGGCCGAAATATTCTCCCAGGGGCCCGACGAACATGAAAAAGGATGATCAAGCCTACCTGCAAGAAGCAAACAAAGAAATTAGAAGATCTGAAGCTTAGTATACTTCGACAGAAAAAAAACTAAGTGACAGACGTAGCTATTGCTGAAGACTGCAGACGCGGAATGACCCGCATAGTGAGCCAAAAACTTCTGCAGTGGCAGAAACAGGCACGATCAAAACTGTGATATACACAGAATTCGAACACAGTCTCATTTTGCATCCGCGCCTAAAGTACGAGACGCGAAGGGTTTCAGACGCGAAAATTGCCATCTCCCTGTTGGATGAACAGGAGTTGCAAAATTCAGGCCTGAAACCTTCAGCCCGAAGTCGAAATTCTTCCAAGTCAGCGGCCTCAAGACGCGAGCTCTGTGTGCAAAGCCGGCGGCCAGGTGCCAAAGTCCACTATATTTGCGTCCAGAGAAGCTTAAGCCAATGGCGCAACTTCCAAAAGAGGAAGGCACCAACTGACTTCAGGAGAAGATCCAGATGATGAATCTCTTTAAGAGATATCAAAATTCAAAGTTAGTTGGAGTAAAAATATCATGGCAAATCAGGACGGCGTACCCGCAGAGGCCTCTATTAAGAGTCAAACTCTCTACATCGAAGCGCGGACATAAAAGGTGCTCAAGGAGACGCTTTCTGTTATTGAAATCACTTGACAATGGTAATCTTCTGAAGAGACCAAACAGAAGCATGAAAGTTCTGGGTCATCTTCTTCCATGGAGGCAAGCCCCTGATAAAGTCCTTAAAGGGAGAAGATAGAACACTCGCTTTCAAAAGAAAGCAGTTTTTGTAATGGACGACTAAAGGGGGTAAGCCCTATTTATAGGCAGGCCACAATGACCATAATTAATGGCTCATTAATCAGAACCGCCGGCCTTAATGACCGCACGAGTGCCAAAGTCCAATGGAAGGATGACACGTGGAGCGTCGCTTCAGAAAGCATCGAGGACGCAGGTCTCCAACCGCCAGCGCCAGTTTGGCATTAAAAGGCATTAACGCTTAAGCCCAATGAAGAACCGACGCGTGGGCTGCCGCTTCGGGACGCATCGAATGGTGCGAGTCCCCAATCGTCAACAACGATTTGACGTTTAAAAGATCCGATAAAATCTTTATGACAGGCTGCATGTAACGCCTGGGAAGTTGCACCAAAACGCATGCATGAGAGCCGCGTTCAGGAACCCGCGTCCCTTTTTCAAAAAAACGGCGTCCTCCTTAAGAAAACTCTCCGCGTCTCTCAGAGTGATTCGAGGTTGCGTCCCCTCCACAAAAGAGAACCAGTCCGGGGGTTACAGTTGGAGAAGGCCCATGGCAGTCACAAGTATCTGCGAGCTGCGTCTACATGGCGAAATGATGATGGGTTTGCACCAGGTCAAAGGCCCAGCATCGCGTCCTCTTATATGTCTGCGCCAGTTTTAAGGAGCGTAAGACCACATTCTTGATGCATCTTGACTCCTGCGCCTGGACAAAGTTAAGGACTGCGGCCAGTGAGTCACACTCAAAGCTGCGTCTTTCGCGTTAATTTGAACCGCGTCTTCACTGGCAGGTCAAAGTCGCGTTCCTCAGAACTGCGTCTCTCTTTGGAATGGCGCCACGTCCCATTAAAAGAACTTAGTTCTACCTAAGTTTGTTACTCACAGTTAGTCAGAGAGCACAACCAAAGATTGCAATTGAGAGGTTGGATTCATCTACAGCGGGGCAATGAAGGTGGAACAAAAAAAATTCAAAGACTTTTATTATTCAAAAATGGTAAAAGTAAATACAAACACTCTTGGTGAATAGAGTGTCCTTTTCTTTACAAAAAGAAAAGAAGGAGAAGGCTAAAAATCCTGGTTCGCTAAAGAACGGATTTGTTCTCTGAGGCGATGCATCTCATGTTGACGCGCCTTCTCAACTTCCATGAGAGCCTGAACCCGCAGCTCCTCCTTGGATAAAAATCTCTGCGTAGCCAGCTGCACTCGTAGGGATTCCAGCTCGGAGGAACTAACAGACAGGTTTTCTTCAACTTATGCCTTGGCAGCCTCTAACTTCGCTAGCCTCTTTTCGAAAGTGGCGAACTTCTGTTCATTGATAGCAATCAAGGCCTCAGCTCTGGCTATGGTAGCTCGAGCATCAAGGATAACCTGCTTCACAGCCTACATAACCATCTTAGACTCCTTTGACTCGACAGTTAGCTTTCGATGGTCAGCCTGGAAACATTAGAAAAAACGGGTCCTTTCAGCTATCCTTTCTTCCATCTCCCTTCGCTCTTGAGCAGCAAGAAGCCTAGTCAGGGTTTCCTGGGCCTCGTGAAATGAGCTAGCATTCTCCAGGGATCTAAGCTCTTTCAAGTCATGTCCCAACTGCTCCACCAGTAGCAGACACGCCTTGGCTGGTGAAAGGGCCTCCGACTAAGCTGATGTTCTCAACCAGATTTCCGAGAAACACCCGGGCGAATTTGAAGGAGCTATTCCCAGATAGGATGAGATCAATACATGATCGCATGGAGGCAAAGAACTACTGCACCACTTGACGCGCCAGCTCCCCCATGGTATCACCGCCTGGGAAGAATTCCGCTGAAGTGCTCCCCGATCCCCTTTCCATCACGGGGCGAGGGACGTAAATCGATTCTTCCGGTACAGGAGTCGAGCTAACGACAGGTGCGGCAGAAGCAAGAGTAACCGCCGGCGCTTCTGGGGCTACTACGTCTGTAACCGCTTCAGGGTCTTCGGTCGAGGCTTGAGCTATACGGCCTTCCGGGTAGGCACTGACCGCCAAATCTTCTACCTGAGCTTCCTCGGTGCTCTCTGCAAATTACCAGAACATCAGCCACGACGATAAAAGGAAAATATCCAAAGCATCAACATTTCCTTACCAAGTTGGGGGTTCAAAGACGGCGAATTCTGGGGCGAACCTTGCAGAGTTGAGGTCCCCCCGACTTCAATGGTTGCCTTCTCTTGAGGCATCTCGGTAACTGGAGCCTCAACTTTTCCCTACTGGACCAGCTCCTGCACCATCTCCTCGATATGCGAGGAAGTTGTAGCCTCGCTGTCCGCGGCCAACCCTGCAGCATAAAGGGAAAATATCAAAACCTTTTCCCTAATTAAAAAGGGAAAACCGGCTCAATAAGACAATAAGAGTACCTTCAACAGCAGCAATTGTTGCTTTTGGCGAAACTGTCACAGGATCACACCCATATATCTCCTCCTCCGAGATATGTGAGAATTTACTCGGATCCGGAAGAACAGGTTCATCGCCAAAATCGACCTCATCGCCTGAATCATATCTATCCTCTCCGGATGATGAGGACGATAGTTCAACGCGAGAGGCCTCGGCAATCGGGGCCTTGCCGCCAAATACCCTAGTAGTAGGGCTGGGGTCAATTACCCGTGAGCTGGGCATTAAAATACCAGGGGACCCAGGCTGTCGTGCCTCATCCCTCCTCTCTTGAACCGAAGAAGACCCAGACTGAGCCGAGACCCCTGGAATCTCAACGTCATCCCTACTCATCAGGTCAATTTCAAGCTGCTCAGCATCATCAGCTGCGGTGGGTTCGTCAGCGGCGGTGGGTTCGTCAGCAAGTTCCCCTTCTTCTAAGAATGCGGGGCCCCTGCTGCGCAATCCACAAGTGCGAGCAAGAGAGGCATTATCCTCCTCCTCTTCTTCCCCCATGCTCCTCAACACCAGAAGGGATGGCCTCGGACATGTCTCTCCGGGCCTTCTTGGGGGCAGGCTTAACGATGGAAGTAGAGCCCTGAGGACGCTTATGCATTGCCTGTTGACCCTTTGCTGCTCTCGGCTCCCCCCTTGACACCCTTCTGGCCTCCTTTTAAGCCGCCCGATATTCATCGACGCCTCGCGAGCGCTTATTGGACACCGACTTTGCTTCATAGGATGCATTGATACTCTCAATACATGAGTACTCCGGTGAGAAGTCAGGCATTTGGTTGGCTTGGAAGTACCAGGTGCAGAAGCTGAGGCTTGTACAGCCTTTCAGCCCCTTGAAAGGCAGACGAAAAAGTGCATCCGTCCTCCAGCCACACTATAATACCAAGCCCGAGCACTGGTTGCTAAAACAAATGAAACAACCAACGAAGTTAAGAATGTACCGTGTAGCTTGTGGCTAACGGGTCGAGTCCACGAGGAGGGATGCAATGGAAGCTTTTCGATGAGTTGCTTAAAACAATGAATTAGTGTTCGTTTTTTAGGAAAAAGAGAATGGAAGGAAAAGAGATGAAAAAGAGAAACTTCAATTTTCAGAAAAGGATTTGGAGAAGGTGGTTTTTAAAAAGGTTTAAGAGTTGTGATGTTGTTTATAATAAGAAATCAAATCTGGGCTTACTATCTTCCTACTCAATTGTCCATTCTTCTCTTAAAGTATTTAGTCCCTCAAGTTCAATTGCAAAACTTAAAGTTAATTCTTTTTAGAAAGCTTTAAGTAAAGCACATAAGATGTGGAAGGGTTGAGTTCTGTTTCTTCGAGAAAGAGTTGGAATCGGATGTTAAAACATAAAGCGCGAAGAAGCAAGGATGAATTAAAAAAGATTCACAAGAAGTTCAAGAAAGAACGGTGAATTCAACTTTCCATTCCCATCATCATGTGCCTTCAAGAACACTTTCAAAGAGAAAGGCTTTTAAGGGAGGCATGCATATGAGTCATAGGGATTTTTCTTTTAAAAACAGAAGAGAAGAAAACAAGAGAGATTCCGATAGCAAGCCTAGAAAAAGCGTTTAGTTACTCATGGAAAACGAAGAACACAACGACATAATAACAAGCATACCGTACTGCAAGTGAAAGAGAAATCGGCTCGACCTTTGTATTGCTGTCACTTCAATCCTTCAAGTACAAGCTCTCTGTCCTCTCTCTCACAAGTTTTTGAAACTGGATTACAACTTAAAAAACAAAATTACAACTCGAGTTCTAGCTAACAAATGACCTAGATCCTAAGAAAATAAAAGCAAAGTTTAATCCTAGTCTTCGCTGCTTTTTGCTCTGCTGAAAGCCCTTTTTATAGCCAAAACCTGTAGAGATAGGATCCCGGGATCGTTGGGGGAGCAAACGCTCCCCCAACTGACTTCAGTTGGCCGCGGAAACGCGGCTTGGGCCGCGTTTCCGCGGCACTGTTGTGGCCAGTTGGCCACAACAAGAGGGGGAGGCTTCCATGTTTGAAGGGGATCTCGGATCTTCAGCTGGTTTATTTGTTGCTGCTTCGACCGTGGACTGAATCAGCTTTTGATTTCCTTAGCTTTGATTCCTCGATTCAAGGAGGGATTTTCTCAACCCCTTGATAGCCCAGATTTCTTCACTTCGAATTTAATCTGAATTAATTCAGAATAAAGTGGGCTTTTGGGCTTGTTACTCTTTTATTTCTTTGAGCATTTGGGCCTGTATTTAGCAAAGGAAAAAGACACTTATTAATATCATTTATTAGCATACAAGTGTGGTAAAGTGACAACATAAATGCAATGTATGTGACAAATCACACCCCCACACTTATCTTTTGCTCGCCCTCGAGCAAAAACATTAGACTAACTAGAATCAATTATTAGACCACTTTCGCAGGTCACTCGATTGCACTGAGCATGTGCAACAAGCCGTTAAACCTCTAGGTCACCCCTAGAGGACGAGTTTTGTCTCGTGAGGGTTTTCAGCGGATTACACCCACAAAATCCAAAAGAGAAAAGAAAGGGTTAGTATTTTCGAAAAAGCAAATTTTTTTTATTTTATTTATTTATTTATTTTTTTTTTTCAAGGAGGAAATATTTGAAGTATATTTGTGAGATCTTAAGTAATCTATAAGTTATAGGAATATCAAATTTTTCATTCCTAAACTTAGTCTCCATTCAAAAACATGTCATCAATTAAAGTAAGGAGTCGATTTGTACTTCTCATCTAGTCTATTAATTTACCCTGATTCGTATGCACCATCGTGACTGTGAAGTTTACTAAGGGTTCTTCAACATTAACTCCTATGCCTCATATTTATTTATTATTATTTTATTTTTATTTTTTTTTTGTGAATTTTTATTCCTCAATTTCATTAGGCTTTCTAATCTGCCCATGTAACGAGCTTTCAGTCGGTGACACCTAAACCAGACGGTTTTAGGGCACCAGGTGAGAAAACACCCCTAAGGACCTAAACACCCGAGCAGATAAGGCCACGAAACCAAGGTTTTTATTTATGCTATGTAACCCTTTTAGGCGTGAATACTTATGCTTCATGAGGCATAAATACCCAGCTTAATCAGAGGATACACATTATTTATACTAGGTACCCCTTTTAGGCGTGAATACATATGCTTCATGAGGCATAAGTACCCAGCTTAATCAGAGGATACACATTTTTTTTTCTTTTTCAAACTTGTCTAATTATCTTTTGCATAAATACTAAGGCTTGCTTAGGCCAAAGCACCTAGCTACTCAATAATTAGAGCTATTTTTTTTTTTATAAGGCATAAGAGTCTCTGTTTTCAAACCCTAAGTGTGTTAGTGTATTTTGTGTGCATATGTCATCAAGGTAAATATCAAGACTAAATTACTTTCCCAAATTTCTTCCTGACCCTAAAAATCAAACAAGTTATTTTATTTCGACCAAGTATAAGAAATCCTAATTATGATTCTCCTATTCCTTAAAATTGACTTAAATTCTTACAAAAAATATATCAAAATATTGTCTACCCTTTCAAAAAATTTCTCTTTTTTTTTTTTTTTAAATTTATATATATCCATTTTTTTCTTTTTTCTTTTTTCTTTTTTTTTTTATATATATATATATTTTTTAATCAGCAATGTTAGAACCCTCCCCCACACTTATCTCATGCATTGTCCCCAATGTATGAAAGAAATGTATAAGTGCATGAAATAAAATGGAAAGGAGGAAAGTTACCGATACACTGGGTCAAAAAGACCCATTACCGTTTCATCTACCGGCACCGATTCCAAGAAAGGTTTAAGGCGTTGACCATTTACCTTAAAGTCATTTCCATTCTTGGGGTCACTGATCTCAACTGCACCATGTGGAAACACGGTTTTTACAACGAATGGCCCAGTCCATCGTGATTTCAATTTTCCTGGAAAAAGATGAAGCCTAGAATTGTAGAGTAAGACTTTTTGACCAGGGACAAAGGTTTTTCTTATGATGTGCTTGTCATGGAAAATCTTCACTCTATCTTTAGTGATCCTAGCATTTTCATAGGCCTTATTTCTCAATTCCTCCAATTCGGAAATTTGTAATTTCCGAAGGTCACCGGCCTTAGTCAAATCGAAATTCAACTGCTTGATTGCCCATAAGGCTCGGTGCTCTAACTCAACGGGCAAGTGACAAGGTTTGCCATAGACTAACCTATAGGGAGACATTCCTAAAATCGTCTTGAAAGCGGTCCTGTAGGCCCATAGAGCATCTACAAGTTTTAAGGACCAATCTTTCCGGTTTTGGCTCACAGTCTTCTCCAATATAAGCTTGACTTGTCTATTTGAAACCTCAACTTGCCCACTGGTTTGAGGATGATATGGTGTGGACAACTTGTGGGTTATGGCATACTTTCGCATAAGGGCTTCAAAAGACCTATTGCAAAAGTGTGTGCCATTATCACTGATGATAGCACGAGGCGTTCCAAAGCGGGAAAAGATGTTTTCTTTCAAAAACTTTATGACAACTTTGTTGTCATTAGTTTTACATAGAATGGCTTCTACCCACTTGGACACGTAGTCCACAGCAACCAATATGTATTGGTTCCCAAATGAGTTAGGAAATGGACCCATAAAGTCGATGCCCCAAACATCAAAGAGTTCTATTTCTAGAATTGGGTTGAGGGGCATCATATTTCGATGTGAGATCCTACCTACCATTTGGCATCTAGGGCACGTCTTGCAAAAATCATAGGCATCCTTGAACAGAGTGGGCCAATAAAACCCGCTTTGTAGCACTTTTTCAGCAGTCTTGCGGGGACCAAAGTGTCCACCGCATGCAAGTTCGTGACAAAAGGACAGAACACTCCTAACCTCCTCATCGGGAATGCATCTCCTAATAATTTGGTCGGAACAGTACTTGAAAAGATACGGTTCCTCCCAAAAGAAATACCGGACTTGGGATAAGAACCGGTAAACATCATTTTTGGACCAATGAGACGGAGTTTGGTTTGTGACTAAGTAGTTCACTATATCAGCAAACCAAGGTTCCCTAGAGATAGCTAAGAGATGTTCATCAGGAAAATCCTCATTGATGGGTAATTCGTTGCATGGAGAATTGGGAATCCGTGAGAGATGGTCAGCAACGACATTTTCTACACCTTTCTTGTCTCGAATTTCGAGATCAAATTCTTGAAGAAGGAGGATCCAACGAATGAGTCAGGCCTTGGCATCCTTCTTCATCATGAGATACCTAAGTGCAGAATGATCGGTGAAGATGGTAGTTTTGGACCCTAGTAGGTAGGGACGAAACTTCTCTAAGGCAAACACTACTGCCAAGAATTCCTTCTCGGTCGTAGTGTAGTTCAGTTGAGCGTCATTGAGAGTCCTACTAGAGTAGTAGATCACATGCTGCTTGCTATCAGTACGTTGTCCTAGGACAGCGCCTATGGCAAAATCAGAAGCGTCGCACATAATCTCAAATGGCTTAGACCAATCCGGGGCAGATATGATTGGTGCAGAAATCAGCTCTCTCTTAAGCTTCTCCCAAGAAGTGATGCAGTCAGCATCGAAAGTGAAGGACACATCCTTAGCTAACAGATTAGTCAAGGGCCTAGCAATTTTGCTAAAATCCTTGATAAATCTACGGTAGAAACCAGCGTGTCCTAGGAAGGATCTAATGTCCTTAACGCATTTGGGCATGGGAAGCTTAGCAATAACCTCGATTTTGGCTCTATCCACTTCTATTCCTTTCTTGGATATTTCATGACCCAAGACAATTCCATGTTTCACCATGAAGTGGCATTTCTCCCAGTTTAGTGTCAAATGTTTTTCAGCACAACGTTGGAGGACGAGTTCAAGATGGTGGAGACATTGAGTGAATGAATCTCCGTAGATGGAGAAATCATCCATGAAGATTTCTAAGAAGCGCTCTACCATGTCAGAGAAAAGACTCAACATGCAACGTTGAAACGTTGCTGGGCATTGCATAAGCCGAATGGCATTCGACGATAAGCAAATGTCCCAAATGGACAGGTAAACGTGGTCTTTTCTTGGTCCTCAGGAGCGATAGGGATCTGGTTATAGCCCGAGTAACCGTCCAAGAAGCAGTAGTACTCGTGACCCGCTAAACGTTCAAGCATCTGATCAATGAAGGGAAGTGGAAAATGGTCCTTACGAGTTGCAGCATTCAGTTTCCTATAGTCGATGCAAACTCGGATCTTCGTGGGAAGTCGAGTTTGAACCAACTCTTTGTTCTCGTTTTCCACTACGGTGAAACCAGATTTCTTTGGGACCGCATGGACAGGACTGACCCATTGGCTATCCGAAATGGGATAAATTATCCCATTGTCTAAGAGTTTTATGATTTCAGCATGAACAGCCTCTTGCATTATAGGGTTTAACCTACGCTGCGGGTCTCTCTTGGGTGTGGCATCTTCATTGAGATGGATGCGGTGTTGAACGATGGTTGGACTTAATCCCTTGATATCAGTCATAGTCCACCCGATGGCTTCCTTATGTTTTCTTAGAATATCTTTCAAATCTTTTTCTTCCCCGTCATTTAAATGGGAGGCAATGATGACGGGAAAGGTCTCTTGTTTGCCTAGATAGGCGTACTTGAGATGCGCAGGAAGGGCTTTCAATTCTAAGGAAGAGGAAGGCTCACTAGAAGGACTAGTCAAATCTGTTGGCTCCATAGTTGGTGAAATCGGGTTTGAAGCCCAATTCACGGCAGAATCTACCACCTGATCGAGATTAAAGTCATCAGACTCTAACTCGAAGTCAATCTCCATTTCTGATTCCAATTCTTCCCCATGTTCACTTGTCAAGTTCTCAATTTGGTTTACTTCAAAAGTTTGGTCCTCGATGTCACGGGGTTGTTTTCCTAGATGGAAGACATTGACTTCTCTAGTCATGTCTCCAAAGGTTAACCTCATAGATCCATTCCTGCAATTGATGATGGCATTAGCAGTGGCAAGGAATGGTCGACCTAGGATGACCGGAGTTTGAGCCCTACGATTGGAGTTGGACACAGGTTGTGTCTCCAAAACTATGAAATCGACAGGGTATATGAACTCCCCTACCCGAATCAGGACATCGTTAATTTCCCCTTTTGGAACTTTAACAGAACGGTCAGCCAGTTGGATGGTGACTCGAGTTAGACTAAGGTCACCCAACCCGAGTTGTTGATAAACAGAGAATGGAAGCAAGTTGATACTTGCCCCCAAATCAAGTAGTGCACGACTAATCTCGGCTTGTCCTATTGTGCAGGCAATGGTAGGGCTACCTGGATCTTTATACTTGACAGGGATAGGACCCGAAAATAGCTCACTAATATTAGTGGCTAGGAAGACTTTCTTAGGAACATTAGTCTTTCTCTTCTTGGTGCACATGTCCTTAAGAAACTTAGCATAGGAAGGAACTTGTTGGATGGCATCAAGAAGTGGCACATTTATTTTCACTTGATTAAACATCTCTATTATCTTGTCCATGTGCGGATTTTGCTTATTGTTTTTCAGCCTATTCGGAAATGGTACTATAGGCTGGTGCACCTGGCTGGCTGACTTGTCTTTTTCAGACTCGTCAGATTTGGAAGAGCTTGGATTGGATGAGGTGGAAGCTTGATTGTGGTTGTGCTGAATAGGATTGGTGGGTGTTGACACTTGGTTATCAACTTTCTTTCCTGACCTCAATGTATGCACAACATTACATTGATTGAATGAAGGATCCTCAGCCAAATGAGCTTGTTGGGAATTTCTCGGATTGGTGACTGGCTGACTAGGCAAGGTACCCTTTTGTCTCTCATTCTGTGGGTTGGCTAGTTGGCTCATTTGAACCTCTAACCTCTGAATGGTTTGCATGAGAGTGTCTTGATTTTTCATATATCTCTCCATGTTCCTTTCAAAGTCAGTCATTCTCCTTTCCAATTGAGGATTCTGGAAGGAGGATTGTGGAGATTGGTTAGGAAAGTTCTGTTGATAATTTGGAAAGCTTGGTGGATGGTTGGGAGAATTATTATGGAAATTGGAGAAGTTGGGTTGATGATTGGAAGAATTGTTACCTTGATGGAAGTGGTTAGCATGATTGGATCGTGAATGGTCATTGTTGTTCTGGCTCCATGAGAAATTAGGGTGATTTCTCCAGCCGGGATTGTACGTTGGGGCGTAAGGGTTATTGTTCGGCCTTGAAAAGGCCGCATTCATCGGTTCGTGGTAGGATTGCTGAGCTTGAAACACTGGGCATTCCTCAAATACATGGTTCATGGCTTGACAGTAAGTGCAACCCGGGGGTGGAAATTGGTTCGGGCTGACTTGATTGACTGGACTTGGGTCTTTCGTTTCTAGAGCTTCCAGTCTTCTAGCTAAATTGGCTAACTTAGCCTCATTAGCGATGGACGATTCTATGGAATGGAGACCTCCTTTCGAAGAGATGGAGTTAGGATTCTTAGGGGTCTCACTCGCAGATTCCCATTGGATGGTTTTCTCAGCTAAATTTTCATACAAATCCCATCCCTCATCTTCATCTTTTTGCAAGAAACCCCTTGGCACATACTTTCTAGGAGGGTTTTGGTGGAATAGTCTAAACCGTCATAGAGAATTTGGCATTGTCGCCATTTCTCTATTCCATGATGTGGACATTGGACAAGGAGGTCCTTAAAGCGTTCAAAGTACCTCCAGAACGGTTCACTAGGCTCTTGCTTAAATTGCATGATCGTCTTCCTAATGAGAGCGGTTTTATGGATAGGATAGAATTTCTTCAAGAAGACCTTGATGAAACCATCCCAAGATGTGATGGAACCGGCTGCTAAGCTGTAGAGCCACTTTTTTGCTAGGTCCTTAAGTGCAAACGGGATAAATCTCAACCTAATAGCATCGTCTACAAGGTGTGGGATTTTCATCATAAGACATACTTCCTCAAATTCTCTTATGAAGAAGTAGGCATCTTCGGACTCTAGACCATGAAATTTGGGGAGTGTGTTGATGAATTGAGGCTTGAGCTCAAAATTGTGTTCACCAACCGATGGAAGTGAGATGCATGATGGAAGTGAGGTCCTAATGGGGTAGAACCTATCCTGCAGTGATGTGGATTGAGCCATTACCGGATCTGGTCTTGGTTCAAACTCAGGTGGTGATGTGTTTCTAGTCAACCTAGATGAATTAGGGTCTCTCGACCACACTTGCATACACAATCACAATCACAATCACCACAAGTTCAAACAGTAGTCAACAATAAAAATCAACCAAGCCTAGTCTAAGGTATCCTTGACCTAGACAACTCCTAACTGGTTGATTGTCCACAAGAGGTAGAATGTAGACCTTGACTACAAGCTAATCAGCCAGGTCAGGGCAAGTTTGGTGGGAGGTTTTCCGTCAAAAGACGTTCCTTAATTAAATAACCACCGCACTTCGGGCTTTTGGCCCTCAATCCCTTTCCTTGACACTGATTTTACAGGAGTCAATTTCCAACACTTTCCCTCTTTAGGATAATCTCCTATTGAGTTCGAGATGTCCCTAAGGCCAACGTCTATCAAATTTTAATTAGGCTTAGGTTGTGCGTGCTTGGAGATGGTTTGTGGGCTAAGGAAGGGTAATGACTTCCCCACCTTATCTTGATTAGGGTTTTGCCCTTAGAATTGATTAGTGCAAGTGTGCAAGATATAGGAAAGTAGCATTCAAAAGCAATAACACCCAAGAATGTTTCCTAAACTATATGCTATGCATACATACCTTGTCTCCAGCTCTCTTCAACAGTAATTGTAAAGAAAACGTAATTAGACAAATGCCTAGAATGCAAGTCTAAACGTTTTTTAAACAATTCACAATCATTCAAATTACTGTTGGATTAAAACAGGGATGGTGATAACAAACTAGCACAAATATGACATAAAAAACTAGAAATTTTTGCAAGCAATATGTCCTGCAAAACAAAGTTTTTAGTAGTCCCAAAAAATTTCAGATTTGCAAAGCAATTTCTTGAAATTCTGTTTCCTACTTTCGAGAGTAGGGGCACAGAATTTTCAAGTCTTCTTGGCAAAGCTTGAATGCTAGATCTTGATCTTCAATGTCCCTGAAACAAACACACAAGAGTTGTTAAAACAACTACACCGTTCCCTCCCCGGCAACGGCGCCAAAATTGGTTGCTAAAACAAATGAAACAACCAACGAAGTTAAGAATGTACCGTGTAGCTTGTGGCTAACGGGTCGAGTCCACGAGGAGGGATGCGATGGAAGCTTTTCGATGAGTTGCTTAAAAACAATGAATTAGTGTTCGTTTTTAGGAAAAAGAGAATGGAAGGAAAAGAGATGAAAAAGAGAAACTTCAATTTTCAGAAAAGGATTTGGAGAAGGTGGTTTTTAAAAAGGTTTAAGAGTTGTGATGTTGTTTATAATAAGAAATCAAATCTGGGCTTACTATCTTCCTACTCAATTGTCCATTCTTCTCTTAAAGTATTTAGTCCCTCAAGTTCAATTGCAAAACTTAAAGTTAATTCTTTTTAGAAAGCTTTAAGTAAAGCACATAAGATGTGGAAGGGTTGAGTTCTGTTTCTTCGAGAAAGAGTTGGAATCGGATGTTAAAACATAAAGCGCGAAGAAGCAAGGATGAATTAAAAAGATTCACAAGAAGTTCAAGAAAGAACGTGAATTCAACTTTCCATTCCCATCATCATGTGCCTTCAAGAACACTTTCAAAGAGAAAGGCTTTTAAGGGAGGCATGCATATGAGTCATAGGGATTTTTCTTTTAAAAACAGAAGAGAAGAAACAAGAGAGATTCCGATAGCAAGCCTAGAAAAAGCGTTAGTTACTCATGGAAAACGAAGAACACAACGACATAATAACAAGCATACCGTACTGCAAGTGAAAGAGAAATCGGCTCGACCTTTGTATTGCTGTCACTTCAATCCTTCAAGTACAAGCTCTCTGTCCTCTCTCTCACAAGTTTTTGAAACTGGATTACAACTTAAAAAACAAAATTACAACTCGAGTTCTAGCTAACAAATGACCTAGATCCTAAGAAAATAAAAGCAAAGTTTAATCCTAGTCTTCGCTGCTTTTTGCTCTGCTGAAAGCCCTTTTTATAGCCAAAACCTGTAGAGATAGGATCCCGGGATCGTTGGGGGAGCAAACGCTCCCCAACTGACTTCAGTTGGCCGCGGAAACGCGGCTTGGGCCGCGTTTCCGCGGCACTGTTGTGGCCAGTTGGCCACAACAAGAGGGGGAGGCTTCCATGTTTGAAGGGGATCTCGGATCTTCAGCTGGTTTATTTGTTGCTGCTTCGACCGTGGACTGAATCAGCTTTTGATTTCCTTAGCTTTGATTCCTCGATTCAAGGAGGGATTTTCTCAACCCCTTGATAGCCCAGATTTCTTCACTTCGAATTTAATCTGAATTAATTCAGAATAAAGTGGGCTTTTGGGCTTGTTACTCTTTTATTTCTTTGAGCATTTGGGCCTGTATTTAGCAAAGGAAAAAGACACTTATTAATATCATTTATTAGCATACAAGTGTGGTAAAGTGACAACATAAATGCAATGTATGTGACAAATCAAGCACCTTCAAGCAAATTTCCACTGAAGGTAAGTTGAGCATTGGGGTTGCCGACATATAACTGATCATAGTCGAACTGTCGGGCGAAGCGATTCGGCATGTACGGCTCGATCGTGCACGAATTCCCTTGCCGAAAAAGCACATACCCAGACCGAATATTGATCAGCCACCAGAAAACTCCTGATGACAGCCTTGTGAAGTTGTCTGGACCCACCAGGTCGGCAAATTGATCCCCATAAGATGCACCAGTAATCTCGGGGAAGCAGCGATTGAGCTGGTAATTCGAAGCAGCTAGAATGTACTTCCGAATGAAATACATAGAAGTATTACACCAGCTTGAACTCTCCAACCGCTGTACGAAAGGGATAAACCCCTCACACCAAGACACCGGCGTCATCAGGAAGGGACAGTGCATAATGTACCAAGCCATTAGGTACGTGTAGGGAAGCTCAACCCGAGGGTTGGGACGCTTTACCATCGGCCTCCCCTCTGAGTCAACAATCGGCTCACCCTAGGAGTCCACAACCTTCTCTACCCTGCAAAGACTCTGAGCTAAGGCCCGCAACCTGATTTGAATACCGGCCGCCATGGCCGGGAGGAGAGCTATGGACTTACCATAAGCCAAGAACACCGCCGGATACACCACGTCAGCAATGATTACTTCATGTGGCAGTGTCGGCACCACACAGCGCTTCAACCACAACATTAAGAAGCCCGCTAACAGTGCCCAATTGGAGATAGGGGTCCAGGCTTGGTGATGGAAACTTTCGAAAACCGTGTCAGGTTTGAAAGTATCCTCGTTCGACTCTGTGGTGTAGGAGTCTACAGAAGCCTTGATCCTGTCGGCAATCTCTTCGTCGGAGCTGGGAGCCAGTCGGGTCACTGGTTGGTCCTTCTGATTGACACCATTAAACAAGTAGCTTGCCCAAGACAGCTGCTTAACTCCCTTCGTCCTCTAAGAGGTTATCTGGCCGCAAATGTGAAAGTGACATAACACCTCCTAATAAGTCTCGTACACCCGAGGAAACTCTTTCTTCTAGAGGTGAAGTTCCTCAGAGGTTGGGACGTATTCCTCATAGAGAGTATCCCCCATCGCCATCCCTGAGACTTCGTGCAACTCATGCAGGGCAAGACCCATCTCTCCGACCGGAGTAAAGAATGTCCCCGTCAGAGGATTGTAACGCTCCAAGATCCCAAAGAAATTTTGAGAACTCGGTGGAATGCCATACTGTACGGCCCTGACCGTTTGGTACAATTCTACATGCTCCAACAGACCTCCAAGATCGGCAAAGACAAAGCTCACCATCCTGCCCCACCAGTACTTCTCAGTGGAATGAATCCACCCGAGCGGACGGAAATCGACCGAAAAATCACCCCCCGCTTTCATGAATAATTGAGGAAGGTGGTGCCGAGTTTAGGAGTTTCTCTTACTGGGTGCTCGGACCTGAGCAGCCCGGGAAACAGGCCTAAAGCCTCTTTCTCATGACCAGCATTATATACCTTCCTAGAGCCCAGGGTGCCGAGAGAAACTTCGGGGACAGGTCGGGTAATCTCCCACACCATTGGCCAAGGGACAGACATATGCTGGAGATAAGATAGTGGGTACATTCTCTCCATGTTCAGAAGAGAGAACCGTCTACCCTCTATCTGACGAAGCCATTTATAACCTCCGTCATGCAAGGTATAGCCACCCTCGCTAATGTTGTCTCCGAAGAAGAAGGCAGGTTTCTTCATCGGAACGCGAGAATCCGTTGTGAATGCCGCGTTAGTCATGAGCTCCCGGAGGGTCGCCGGGTCAACATTGGAGAGCCTCTCCCTTCCCTCCTTCGACTTGTCGGCAGTCACAGGAGCAGTCCTCTGTAGCACGAAGGTTAAATCGCGGTCAACACCACCTACGTGCCCGAAGTGGCACTTCTTGGAGAGTGGATTAGAGGAATATCGCACTGCATAAGAAAATGACGCTTGATCAGAAATCTAAACGAAAACGATTAAGTGTCTATAATTCAGACGCAGAAGAGATTCCAGACGCAGAGATTGTCAAATCAGTGTCCGGACCTGAGGACCGTGAGGCCAGCATGGAGTCCGCGTTTTGAAAATCCAAGACTTATGAAAAATCTCAAAGTACTTGGACTCAGGCACAAGATTCATGAAAATCAGCGTCTGATGTCACAAAATGCAAGAATCAATCTGCGTCCGAATCTTTCACAATTAGAAACATTTTAAGTGATGGGTCCGGAACGTAAGGCTTACTGGGGTCCTGTGTTCAACAAACCAACACATACTCGAGCAGACAAAAGCAGCGGGGTCATCAAAATCGCACCTTATTTATCAAACTCAAGGACCGCGTCTGAGAATCAAACACGGGCCCGAGCCCGCGTTGGCGGGTCTCCATCAAAAAAGGGATTTTTAGAGTTACAAGAACTCTGTAAACCCTTTTAATGGCAAAAAATTAAGCCTAATGGTATTATACTGAGATAGGGGCTTTCTGCATGGAGGAACCGCCCCTTTGAGTCTCGGCGACAATCGCCTTTGAAGATGAAGCAGTTTGCTTAGCCTTGGGCCCCATTACAAATCAAAAATCTGATGCTAGATGGAAGAAGAGAGAACAAAGAAGCTCTTTTCTCAAACCCTAACAAAGGCGCTCGTAGACGAAGGAGAGACTAAATAATGACTCTCTCGACGACTGTTGCCATTTATAGGCATGGCGATTCGCAAAGATACGCGGCGCTTGGCTCGACGTCGAATCACCGCCAGACGCATGGACAGTGCATTTAATACAGCGTGAAGTTCGCACGCCAAAAAGAAGGTGTCCCGTCGGATCCACAGGACACGTGGCAGTGCACTCATGGCATGGCACAGATTCACACCCAACAGTCGCGCCTTTTCAATGGACGCATCCTTTCAGCACGGCGATAGTTGCGTTCAGAAAGTCGAGGCTTCACTCCAAAAATATGCGTTTCTCCAAAGTTCGCATCCTTCTAAGCCAGACAAAAATCGCGTCTGCCTTATGGAATAACAGTCGCGTTTTCATTTCAAAAGATGCACCCTATGAAAGTCGCATCTTTAAAAATAGTACTATCCCTGCATCCCAAAAGAACTGGCGTTCAGTCATTACTTCTGCAAATTGGATCAACAATACACTGGCACAAGCAGACAACCGTCCACTTCTGGCTTAAAGTGCACTCACGACAGACTTAAAGCAACCGGGAGGTTTAGACTGAGCATCTAGACACTCAACGCGATCAACTTTGGTGGCTTCAAAGAGTTTCACAGTACACACAAGAAGACCATACTCCAGATAAGATCAAACCCAGAGCATTGACAGTCCAGTCATAAGGGTGGGCTCAGCTAGAGTCCAAGTATTTCGAAATCCGTCCCACTTAACTGCGGAATGTCGAAAACTTTGGAGGGGGTTCTGTAGGCTGTCTAAAAATCATTAAAGACACGTCGTTAAAAGCAGAGTCCCAAGCTCCAGACGCAGGGCTAAGCACTGCAGCATCAAGGCGCGTGGGTCGAAACCCGCGTCTCAGGCAGCACTGCAACACCAAGGCGCGAGGGTCGAAACCCGCGTCTCAGCAGCACCAAGGCGCGTGGATCGAAACCCGCGTCTCAGCAGCACCAAGGCGCGTGGATCGAAACCCGCGTCTCAGTAGCACCAAGGCGCGTGGATCGAAACCCGCGTCTTAGCATCAAGGCACAAGGCTCGATAGCCGCGTCTCAGCATCAAGGCGCGAGGGTCGAAACTCGCGCCTCGGTTGTAACTGCCCTGGTTATGGGGCCAGTCACCGCCCACATAGCGGGGAAGTTAACCCCTCATTGTGGAGTGTTTTTAGGGGGCACGTTCACCCCCTAAAACCTCTATAAATAGCCCAGTTGCTACGAGGACTGGGGGACCAAAAAGAGGACGGAGAAGAAAATGAGAAGAAAAAAAGAGAGGAAGCGGACACACTGGCGCGGGCACAAAGAGAAAGAGAGTCCAACTCTTCAGCTAACTTGCTGTGTTCAAGTTAGTCTTTGCCGACAATCTCTTTGAGAGTTTTGGTTGACAGAGCTGTGTTACTCCATCAACCACCCGAAGAGAAGAGCCCCAAAAGATCTCAACGTTCACCCGGTCAATGGAGAACAAGATTCACTCTCCGCCGCCACTTGAAGAACCTAGCCTTAAACAAAGGGAGGATTCAAGACTCAACATCCTCCCTCCCTTGTAGTCGGAAAACTGTTTTGTTGTAATCTTTCAATTGATCCAAGGAAATTTTACTCCAAATTCAATTTTCCGTGCACGTACAAGAAGATTGGTCAGATTTCTTGTTTTGTTTCATGATTACCATATGTGTACTACTTTACTGACTTCCTGACTTGTTCATTCTTGATTTATATGGATATTTGGTTATCGTATAATTCTTGCTGATTCATACTGTTCTATTTTAACTGTTATTGTGGACAACTCAAGTTGTGCGTACTCAATTGATGGAGATATGAGGTATATGATATATAGATAAGGGTTTTCTTGTTTGGATTATCCCCTCGAGGTATCAATCTCATGAATCTATCTACTAAGCTCGTACAACTAGTTTTGTCACATCTTTTTATCCCATCACTTGATGTCCCATTCCTGTTCATGTGTGCTTGTGCTCATGACACGATTTTCAATGCATGTTTATGATTCAAATTTATCGATACATGTATGCTTATCTTTGCACACTACTTAGCATTCACAGCACCACTCATTGGGGAGTTCTGACTCCCCTGAATCCTCATATCTAAGTCTCTGAGGTTGGAGCTTGTGGATTGTCCTGGTTGCTGATCAGAGGGGCGCAACGAAAGCGTGGATCATCGGAAGACCATCTGAGGCCCTATTCTTCCAGACCTCCTTACTCGGCTCTAGAGTTTTCTTATTATGACTCTGAGTCCTTATTTTTACAGTGATTGTACATCACTTTGTATTCTCACATTTGCGCCTATCGATGATATAATATTCTTGTAATATTGTGTCACATCCTGTGATAACTTTGTAATTGTACTCGCAAGTTGGAATGTATAATACACCATGTATTTTTGAACTCTGATTCTTGCCTGTACTGATGCTTAACGTATATATGTGAGGGTATTTTCGACCTACTTATAAACGTCGCAGTAACATCTCTGTACTCGCGGGATCGAGGCATTACAGGGTGTATCAGAACCTAGGCTCTCACATTCTCAGTACATCCAGACGGCAATTAATGGTAAAGAAATTTGTAACTAGAATGCTTGAATCCTGGTTTTACAATCCAACTACAAGTGCAGAGTTATCTTTTCTTTCTTGATCATCATTTCTTTGGTTCCTAATCCCTTCCATCTTTCCTCTGTTTGTTTTTTCGTAGCCTTTAAGCCAACTTAAGATATGGATAGACAGGGAATGTGGCAGCAAGCAAGTTATGGTCTACACTCCTCGTATTCTTTTGATTTCGGTGCGTCACGATTCTTTATGTCAGGTATTCTATGAAGTTCAGGTATTCTTTAAATATTCATCTGTAGACGAATTATTATTCAGAAGACGGTTATTCAGAGGTTGCAGCATTCAGTATTCAGAGTTCTTAATTATCAGTTTTCTTTATATTTAATGAAGTTCTGAAGCTATTCTTTTAACAGTGGACATCAGGTCTATATTATTACAGTATTGCCAGAAGAATTATACAGCAAGAAGTGCAGAAGTCGTCTATTCCTAAAGCTATAGATTAGTCAGCTATGAACATTGCCCTTAGTTATCCATATCTTAACTGGTATGAATTCTTGTCCCTATCTTTTTCGTATTCATCTTCCCCTTAACGAAATTGTGAGGACACAATTTTTGTACAGTGGGTATATTGTAACACTCTTTTCCTAGAATACATACTAAGTTACGTATTTAAATTCTCGATCATATTATTTATTTACTTCCTGCATTTGTTTTTATTTTATGAATATTATGCGATCATTTTGTATTGGATCCGGATTCGTGGATTCGGAGTCAGCCATAGTTTGATCCGAGAAACCGATCCCACTATATTACTCGATTTGATCTTTTTGGTAGTCAGATTTAACCGATTTCAGGTTCAAATATTATTTTCTAATATTTTAGATTTTTTATGATTTTCTAGAATTTTCAGAATTATTCTGCAAAATCTTCAGAACTGGTGTCGATCGTGTCACTGGTCGATTCCAAGATTTTTAATTTACAATCAGGATTGAATTTTTAAAATTCTCTTTCATATTATTTCTTAGAATCATATTTGCTAACTTAATATATTTTTGAAGAATTTTCTAAATTTATCAAAACTCGGTCGGATTTGGTGTCAGCCTGTATCACTGATAAATTTCAGGATTTTTATTTTTAAAATGAGATTTTATTTCTAAAAACTGACTTCATATTATTTCTAAGGGTGATGTTTTCTACCTCTGGTTATTTTTGAGGATATTTCTAGAACAGTCGATATTTTCTAATATAATAATAATAATAATATTTTTGGAATCTTCTCATTCTTTCTTTGTTTCTTTTCCTTTTCATTTCCCCCATTACTATCTGCCACCCACTCCCGCCACATGGGCCTGCCTCCCATCAAATCCCCATCACCTCTCTCTTTCTTTTTCTCTCTTTTTTTCTTCTTCTTCTTTCTTTTCTTCATCTTCTTTTCTTCTCTCCACTCTTTCTCCCTCTCTCTTCCACCGGGCGATGCCACCTCTAGCCAGAGCTCTGCCACCGCCCTGCCACTCCGGCAGGCCCCCTCCTCCTTCACTTTCCTTTTTTTCTTCCTTTCTTTTTTTCTTTTCTTATTCCTTTTATTCTTCTTTCTTTCTTTTCTTTCTTTCCTTTCCTTCCCCCCTCTCTTCTCTGGACTTGGCCGCGGCGGTTGTGCCGCTGCCGACCACCTGGCCGACCATTCCCCCTCTTGAAATCACCTAGGGGGTGAATAGGTGAAAATGCTAATCAATGCACAATTAGAAAATGAGATGATGCAACGATTACTCAAAGCAAGATTAGAAGCCGGATACCCCGTGAAGGGCTCTGAACTCCTACCTCGTGATTCCTCTAATAAGAGTTTGTGGTACACAATGCAATCTTCTTGTGAGAGTATAGATCGATAATATAAGAATGAATGAAAGAGAGTAAGAAACACAAGTAAACCAATCGCAAACACAGAGATTTGTTTCGAGGTTCGAGCACCCAACTTTATATCCCCGCATTCACCCAGAAGGATTTCTGATCCACTAGAATTTTCACAAAGGCTTACACTAGGGAGTACCAACTCCTCAATCACACTCCTCTAGTCCAGAGGTAGTGTAGCCATAAATACAATAATCACTTAGTGATCAAAAGACCACAAACTCTCTTTTGAAAAACTTTTCTTTAGAAAACCCTAGAGAATAATATGTAGGATTGAAGCTCAAGGTTTGTAAGTGAAAATAAAACAAAGTAGAAGAGAGATTTGATCAAAAGCTTCAGAAATAAATTAGAGATTAGAGCACAAAAACTGAGAGTAAAAACTTCTTTTAAGAATACTCAAACTTGAATTTTTTGCAAATGTTGTTGTAATTCTCCTCAATCCCAACCACCCCTATTTATAGGATTTAGGTAGGATTAAAGGGTAAATGTTTATTTTGACTAATCAGGAATAATATGACCAAAAACCAGCCTAAAACCATGTTTTAAGATTAAATCAACGTTTTAAAATATGTTTAAAAAGCTAGCCGTTTGGCAGCAGAAAAACCAATCACGGTCGACCGGCCGGTTGACCGATTTTCAAAAATTTCTGACCGTTGGCTGACTCCGGTCGACCGCCCGGTCGACCGTGCCAAATTGAGAGTTTGGGTCAGTCAGTCGGTCGACCGCTCGGTCAACCGTCATGGGGTCCGGTTGACCACCCGGTCGACCGGGGAACATGCACACATGCACACCCCATGGGTCAGAACTGCGGTCGATCGCGCGGTCGACAGATCTGACCTGTAATATAGCCGGTCGACCGCCGGTCGACCGCAACAGGTCATAAGTGAAATCTTCGTTAGAAATGATTTGAAGGTATGTTTATATTCAAAAGGATTTTTGTAAAGGTTTTGTAAAATACAATAGGCTAAGTATATGCATGCTGAAATAGTACATCAAAGTATTTAAATAAGAGTCAAAAATAATCTTTTGAAAACACGTACAATTTTGTGTGTGTGGGGTATTTTGAGCTTCAATACTATATACTATTCTTTAATAAACTAGCAACATAAAGATCTATAGGAAGGCGTCTCTGAACCGCGTTGCTTAGCTAGAGTCTCCTCTCCTATGAGTGAGTCCTCTTGCGCCATCAACGTTGCAACATGCTTTAGAATGCTTGAGCCATCAAGACTTGTACAAACCTGAAATTCATTCTAGAATCTCTATTAGTACCAAATAGCTTTTACATGGTTTGTTATCATCAAAACGCATAAAATGGAAAGTGTAATCTTTAGGCCAACAATCTCCCCCTTTTTGATGATTACAAAATATATGAGCTATAACACAATATATAGAAGGGAGGTAAAATCTCCCCCTCAAATAATGCTATATTAAACAAGTATACTATACTAAAGCATGAAACCATAATGAAAAAATAAACATGAAAACATATTCTTTGATATAAAATAAACTTATTATTCGAGAACAAAACACAAACATAAACACAACATTATAAAGACAAACATATTTCTCCCCTTTTTGTCATACATCAAAAAGGGATATATTAGTATGAAAACATATTCTTTAGTTAATAATACAAATATTTAGTTCACCACATATAAAGAAAAATCTATTAAAATCAAGTGGTTTAGTGAAAATATCGGCAGGTTGAAAATCAGTAGAAACATAATCAATATCAATATCACCTTTCTCAAAATGATCTCTAATAAAGTGATATCCAATCTCCATGTGCTTGGTCTTACTATGTTGATTTGTATCTTAGTCATATGAATTATACTAGTATTATCACAAAATATTTTAATATGGTCATAATGCAAATCATAATCAAGGAGAGTATATTTCATCCTAAGGACTTGAGCGCAACATGACCCAGCCGCAACATACTCCGCCTCGGCGGTTGAGAGGGCTACCAAATTTTGTTTCTTGGAAGACTATAAAATAAGACAATTACCAAGAAATTGACATGTTCCACTAGTACTCTTCCTATCCACTCTACAACCCGCAAAGTCGGCATCCGAAAAACTCGTCACTGAGAATTCTCCGGTCTTCGGATACCATAGACCCATTTCTATAGTGCCCTTAAGGTATCGAATAATGCGTTTTACCACAATCAAGTGGGATTTTTTGGACAAGATTGGAATCTAGCACAACGACATACACTATACATAATATCCGGCCTGCTGGCCATTAAATACAACAAACTACCAATCATGCTTCTATATAATCTTATGTTTACACTCTTACCTTGGTCATCCTTGTCAAGCTTAGTTGTGGTAGCTATGAGAGTGTTGCAAGTTTTTGAGTCTTTAAGTTCAAACTTCTTGATGAGTTCCTTAATGTACATGACTTGACTAATGAAGACCCCTTCACTCCTTTGCTTGATTTGGAGTCCAAGAAAATAGTTAATTCACCCATTTAAGACATCTCAAATTCATCTTGCATACATGATTCAAACTCCTTGCAAAGTAATTCATTAGTAGAACAAAGATTATATATTAACATATATTTGTAGAATAAGAATGTCACTACCAACATGTTAGTAAATAATGTGGTGTCTACTTTGCCCTTACAAAATAATTTGATAGAAGAAAAGTAGAAAGTCTTTCATACCAAGCTCTTGGAGCTTGTTTTAAACCATACAATGCTTTATCTAGTTGAAAACAAAATTTGGATGTATATGATCAACAAAACCGGGTGGTTGTTCAACATATACTTCCTCTTCAATAAAGCCATTTAAAAATGCACTTTTTGTTGGCCCAAAGGCCTTCCACTCTAGTTTTGATGATGATTAACTCATGTAGTTATGTGTACTAATAATCTTGTGATTTTAAGTTTCAGATCATTAGTCAAGTTATCAGTAGGTGATTAGCTTCAACAAGATGATTTGGAAGCTACCCACATGATGATTCAAGAGCCCAAGCGTCAAAGATCATATATAGCACTTGCTCGGTGGATCAAGGAGTTTTGGATCGAGTCGGCTTGGAGATTGCGCTCTACAAGGAGACTTAGGTATCCATAGTTTTAGTTTGGGTTAGATCTGAATTGTAAAGAGTAGAATAGTATGATAAGCTCAAGTTCACAACACACACGTATCATGTTTTAGTTTCGATTTTGGTTTAACCGATCTTGGTTTGCATGAATAGATATTATATCAAAACAAGTTTACATGGTTTAATTCATATTAGATTTGTTCTATATACATGCATGCTTCAACTCTTAGACAAACTTACTTTGATATACCTATTTCATGAGTTTTAGGTTTTGTGTTTTAACAATACTTAATTTGGAATTAAGGACAAAAACTATGATATGTATATGTTTCATGTATATTGGATTTCTATCCATATGCATCATGTTTCAAAATGTTTAAATATCATGTTTTTGTATTTGGATGAGTTTTAGACAAAATGTATTTTCTATTCAAGAATCCAAGTTTTAGAAAATACAAGGTTTGGTTTTTGGGTAAAAATGAAAAGACATAAAAATAGTTTAAATTGCTTGATATTTGAGTCAAAACTTTTATCACATGTTTATATATCAATGCAATTTGACAAAACTATTTTGGGGATTTTTAGTAGTTTATAAGAATTTATTGGATATTTATTTCCCCAGATTTTTGACCTGTTTTGGTGTCTGCCAGGCTAGTCGGTCGACCGGTACGGTCGACCGCACCATGTAGCCGGTCGACCGTATGGGTCGACCGACGTGCACAGAAACGTGCACGCTGGCTACACCTATAGCCGGTCGACCGTACGGTCGACCGACTGAGAGCAGGTTTGCTCTCTGTTTGTTTGGGTCGACCGGGCGGTCGACCGCTAGCGCCAACGGGTCAAAAATTGACCGTTGGGCGGTCGACCGGGCGGTCAACCGGCAGTGGTATTTTGGCCAAATCTGCTGCCAACGGCTAGTTTCCAGATTTGCCTATAAATACCCCATTTGCAAGAGTTTTTCTCTAAGATTTTTTGTGCGAATTTTTCCATTCTCTCTGGTGCTTTTACAGCAATCAAAATAGGTTTTTGGATTCAAATTGAACAATCTTTTTGGTGTTTTCATTAGGGTTTGAAAAATCAAAGAAATGGTTTTGGGAAAAGCTTTTGAATTGAACTTCTCTATCTTGGTTTCATTTATTTCCCAAAGATTTTCTTTGAGTTGCGGTTTCAAATCCCTTGGTTTTCTCCACACTTGAGCTAAAATCTACTATCTTTTCTATAGGATTTTGTGTGGGAAAAAGAGATTGTTTTGTGGTTGTTGTTTGAAACCACTAAGTTGTAAAACCTATCTTTAGCTTGGCTTTGTGCCTTTCCCTCATTGTGTTGAGGAAGTTTGGCTATTGGGTTGTATCCCTCAAGGAGGAGGTTGGTTTGTAAGGGAGGAGTTGGGTACTCCTTGTAATTGTGATTGCCCCAAATCCTCGGTGGAGGTTCCCTTTGTGGGAGTCCTTTGTGGACAAGCTAGTGGATTGGAAATCCTTCGTGTGTCGAAGGCGGGGATGTAGAACTGGGTGCTCGAACCTCGAAACATATCTCGTTGTTTGCGCTTGATCCATTGACTCTATCTCTATCTCTCTCTTTACTTTGTGCCTTGCAATTATTTATATTGTGCATTCATATTTTCTTGGCTTGGTTGTGTGTGCATCATTTGTTGATCACACTTGAGTGTAATTTGTATTAAGTTTTTAAATTCCGTATTTTGTTCATAGATTAGCCACATCACCTATTCACCCCCCCTCTAGGTGACTTTTCAATTGGTATCAGAGCTAGTGCTCCTGATATTTAGGTTTAACCACCTAGGAGTTAAGATCTTGGTTTGCTAATCTTCATTTGCATTATCATTTGCACTCATAATAGTTTGCACTCATGGATAGCCCTCCTATGTTTAACTTTGCTAGACATGATATTTGGATAGCCAAGATGAGTAGTCATTTAAAAAGCCTAGGACATCTAGCTTATCAAGCCTCTACACAAGAATCCTTCCCAAATAGTAGCAAGCATAAAAAGGCCAATGCATTAGCACTTAGGGCACTTAGAGCATCTCTTAATGAAAATCTTTTACATGTTTTTGATCGATATGATTCGGCTTTTGTAGTTTGGAGCATTTTAACTTCTCCCGAGCTTCCTACGATTATCAATAAGATGAGGAGATCTAGGAGAGATAATTTCAAAGAGCGTTGCCTTATGGTCCATGGGAATGACTCCCATGAGGTACATTCGGATTCTCAACTAGATGATAGCTCTAGTTCATTTTGTCATGGATGTGGTGAAGTTCAAACTTTAAATATGGAACTTGCTCAAAAGCTTGAAAAATTCTTAGAAAAACATGAATCTTTGAAAAGAAGAATATTGTTTTAAAAGAAGAATTAAATGATTTATGCACATCTTTTGAAACCGTTTTGCAAGAGAAGGGAGAGATTGCTAGTGAACGTGACTCAGTTAAATCTCAACCTGAACTTGCCCTAAATGAAATTAAAGTGTTAAAAGGCAAAAATGATTGTGATGATATTTTGGAGAACAATAAAGTTTTTATCTTCAAAATTAGATCTTGTTTTAAAGAAAATGTTACTTTGAAAAATGAAATTGATTTCATAATAAAGAATTGGATTTGGTTTTGAATAAAAAAAATCTTTGCAAAATGATATTGATATTCATGTTTGCCATGCTAGTGTAGCTTCTACTTCTTGCACACCTATAGCATGCTCTACTTTGTCTTCTAGCATAGAAAATGATATAAATGTTTTGAAGAAAAGTGTTGATTGTTTGGGTTCCACTTTGAGCCATTGTGCCATGAACCACACTCGTTTGGAATCCTTGATTCGCAAGAAACAAGCTCCAACTATGCATGCACACCCAACACGGCATACACATGCCCATCACGGACACAATCATAACATGTATGCTCATGTGTACACTTGTGCACATTATGGTCGAAAAGGCCATCTTGCTAGATTTTGCTATGATCGTTTACATGTTGAAAAATTAGCAACTAATCTTGTTTGGGTTAGGAGAGATACTAACCCCCGTGGACCCACAAGGAAATGGGTACCAAGGACCACCTCTATATTTTTTGATGTAGGTGGGAGCTCTCGCATCACTTGAGGGCATTGGTACCTTGAGGTGGATGCATTCTAAGCTTAAAGGAGAACCATTTGGATGCTTCACTCTCAAGGAGATTTGGTGGGAGGACCACCGTAGTTTGGAGAATTAGAGATGCACCTTCATTGGTTTTGGTATCATTCTCTAACTCCCATTTATATTTGCATGCTTTACTTGTTCATCAATTATAGCATGTTTTATTGTTTCATGATTAGTATGATAATTACCATGTTTATTAGAATTATGCTTTACATGATTAGTTCTTTGAGACACCCATGTTTGATATGGACCCACATTTTGTGTTCTCCTTATGTTTTAGCTATCATGTTAATCATAGATCTTATGCACATGTCTTTATCATAATAATCATATGGATTTTTGTGATTGTTTT